>JASCZW010006233.1:0-183480 GCA_034211315.2 Aedes japonicus
GAATGTCACGCTTATCCTCGACAGTCACATACAGGTTTCCTGGAATCTGGTTGAAGTTCGTCTTCACACATGTTTCGTCATCCATTACGCAGAAGTGTGGTTTCGTTAACTTTTGTCGTGCTACGGTTTTTTGCGACCCTATTCTGTTTCTCGGCACGGTTTGGCAACTTTTGAACTTTAAATGTACGTAGTCCAGCTCAACCAGTTTTGGTATTCTGCATAAAAGTCTTGCTCACATGCAACTTTTTGGCCACATCTCGAACTGACTCTCTTTGGCCTCGAGGTAGACAACCAAATTTATTGATAGAGGAGCTTAGGATGATTTATATGAACCCCACTGCGTTTTGACTAACATTAGCCTTGGATTGGAGTTAGATTTAACCTGTGTGTTTACTTGAAGTTTTTTTTTAAGTTTTTTCTTTCTCAAAAATGTTTAAGTCAAAAGAAGTCAAAAGTTGTATAGAATTAAGTTTTTTAAACAATTGAGAATTTAAAAAAAATATGTGTTATTTAAACCACACTTCAAATTCCAGCCCAGCTTTCCATCCTTTCAGTTGTTATTCCTGGTTAATCCTCGAGACCACCGCGAGTAATCGGTCCTATTCCTTTAACGTTAGCTTTAAGATAATTGATGTATATAAAACTTGGCTCTGTAAAGTTAAATCGATGGAGCCTGTACAAATAAATGAACTGAAAAAAATAAATCTCGAACTAAGGTGTTCGGTCTCCGTTTAAAGGCCCCAATAACGTGTTTGTGATCGTTCTCGTTGACCTGACGGCTTTTTTTTTTCCAAATCTTCGCTTCCAATCAACAGTCAGACGTTCTTGCAACCGTTTTCTGATACCAGAGACCGTGGAATTAGCGATTCCCAACTTTTTTCCGATAGCAAGATGTGACAGATCCTTATTCTCAAAGTTTTTCGCGCACGCTCCGTCTTTTCGGCGCCATTTTGAAAACTTTTGTGCACTTTGATGGAATCAACTAACAGAGTGTAAACAAAACACATTAAACTATGTCTACGTAAAATTTCAATTATTTATACCCAACGGATCAAATCAATTTGAGTGTGTGCACATTTTAAACGGTACACCCTTTACTTAACCCAAGGATGCCGAGTGTCTCAATTCACATGATTTCCCTAATTGTGTGAGCGTGAGTTAACCTCGCATCATCTACCACTCTCTAGGAATCTATTCGTAACAAGCTCCATTTGGTACGCTAAGGTATCTCTGTTCTCACAAATGCAACATCCCGTTAATTAATGAATTGAATCTTCCGCTCGTAAAGCTTCCTTCCGACAGTCATCATCCTCGACATAATGCATACATTATGCTTGCTTAATGCCAATAATTAAGAGCATAAATGTTGCTTCAAATTATGACATGAATTATCCATACATACTGACACAGGGACTAATGAATATTCATTACGCAGAACCACAACAGCAGCAGTATCAGCAAATCATTGGAAGCCACGCGAGGGTCATAAAGCATTCCGTACTGCCTGTGCAGAGCACCTCTTACCCTATACATAAATCCTTCTGTCAACCTTCAAAGATAGAACGGGCACAAATGAATAATTTGTCTCCATTTTCTTGAACTTTTCCCTCCAGAAATGCATAAATCTTCCGACCCTAGCTGCGCCACAATAATGCAACAATGCAATGAGCACCAAGAATGAACTGGCAAACTGGAGTGAGTGGAGAGGTTCACCGCCGACCATTTTTCCGTTCTCGCTTTCCTTGACTTCATGTCCTGTCCTGTGGCTCTCCAGCTGACGACGATGTCAAAGGTTGCAATTGCACCTTCTTGGCTTGGACGAGCAGCAGCTGTGGATGTTTTATTTAGCCCCTCGGGCAGCTCAATCGATTCGAACTTAATTGTGTTTGCTTGGGATGTTTTGATGACTAGTCCAATGACCCGAGGCGTTGCGGGAGTAATATCTTGTTACACGCCAGAATCCAATTGCCAGCTGCTTGTTCTCCCGATAAAATGTATGGAAAAAAAACGAGCTCGTTGAAATAATAACATTCAATTATGATTATTAATTTAATAACCGGTGCAAACGCGTCGTTGGGGTGACATTTGCTCAGCGGTGGGTAAACTTTCCTTTCATATCCGGTACACAGCCACTGTACCGTTGCATGGGATGGCTTCGGTAGCGGCACCCTCGACTGCCCGGTAGGATTCAAATTGACCACATCGCACGGTTGATAGATTCTGTAAACAGATAAATGTGTGAACAACAGAACCGACGACACCCTCGCCTCCTGCGATGCTTTTGATGTTCCAACCAACAACGTGGTGTGTCATCATCACCAACAACGACCAACGACGACGGAACCATGTGGTCAGCGAGGATTTGTTCCACCGGGACTGAGTCAAGCAATCGAAAGGAGGAGGAGGAGGAGGAGGAGGGGCATCATTCAGGTAATTTCTGGCTTGCTGAAGTGATTTTTTTGTTCGTATGAAATTGGCGGACCCCTGGTTGTAGGCACGTGGCTCGCCCGTTCCACCGTGAATGATAAATTGCATAACAAAATGCCTGGGAAAATCATTTCGATAAAGTTGTTAAAACAAACATCATTTGTCCGCTCGTCAGCACATGAGGGATGTTCTGCCCTAGAGCGGATGGATGAATTATTGACTATCATTGGAGCCATTATTTTCACTTTGTTTGCTTGAATAATTACTGCGTTGACTTGCGTGGGGGGAGGGGCCACCGTTGCCAGGTGTTTATGGTGCGAAACAGAGACGACGGGGAGAAACGAAGGTTCGGATTGGTTGGGCGTTGAATCGGATATCGTAATGATCGATGCTTCCGAATCGGCTGCGGGAGTGTAATTTGTAGCTGTTCCAGTGTTTTGTGAGAGCAATTAGCCCGCTGTAATTAAATTATTTACGAGCATTTGTGATGGTTTATGAGGAGGACAAAGGGATGTATACCAAATTTGGCGAGCGTTTTTTAAGCTTGGTAACGGCCAAAATATATTTTTTTTTAAATCTTATGGAAACAGGCGGAAAATCTGCTGAAGAATATTACATATCAAATACGGAACTTGTGTAGCTTTAAAAATTGATTGAAACGCAATTGAAAATTACAAATTTCATAATCGAATCATTTCGGGTGCACATAAATGGCTGCGTAAAGTAGAATTGGAAGACAACAGATAGATAGATACATATATTTATCATTGAGCTGGTTCAGATAATTGAAATAAGTATTATAAGTATAATAAGTACAATGGGCGGGTCCAGAAAGAGCGTCCTTCCTTGGAATGGGGTATTGAAGGGACTCCTCAATAGATTGTTGTCTACACAGAGTTGTTAGTAATTTTAGTTGCTGGTTAGTGAAAACTCTCTTTTAATGTTTGGTATTTCTTGATGAACGACGCAACTTCCGGCAGGCATTTCGTACTATAAATTTTCCGGCTGTGACATCCCCTTCTCGCTGATTGTCAGCCACAGCAGCACCTTGGTATGTGAAATGAGCTTCACTTCCGCCCGGAATTGGGCTTTCTTTCGATGCTCTCGAAACAGGCGTATTCGGCGTCCACAAAGTACCGAACGATGTCTGTTTTCGAAGCGGCGGGGTGCCGTTCTTTGAACGCGCACACTTCTGAACGGAGTTGCTTCACTGTTTTTGCCCACACGGTTAGAGTTCGACTGGTAGAGCTGTCGAATTTTGTCTGCTGACTCATCGGTTACTATGATCGGTACTGTGGTACACACTTAGAAAATTTTACAGTATTCGATAATTTTTACCGAACTCTCAACAGCTGAAAATTCGGTAATCTGATTTACAGGATTTCGGTGAAATTTTACAGTATTCCGGTAAAAAATTACCGGAACTTGTCAAATTTTACAGAAATCCGTTTAATCGGATTACCGAACTGTTCAGCTTTGAGAGTTCGGTAAAAAATACCGAATACTGTAAAATTCTCTAAGTGTGTAGTTTCGTCAGTGCAGGCGAAGGTAAACCCATGAAAAATCTGTAATTTTGGTTCATTTTTTTAATGCAAACGTTACGTATCTGAGGGAATCTGGTATCGTGTTGTTCGTGAATTAATCCGGATGAGAGGACTTTGATGATTCCGTTGCAATGACAGACTGTAGAACAGACTGTCCGTTGCTATGAATCATTTGTAGGAGGAGCCTGGCACTAGTACATACTCTACCCCGGGTTGTTGGTTGGGTGTTTTTGATGTTCATCTAATTCCAGAGAAAATCGGGTGTCCGGTTGTAGGAAGGTTATTTCCTGCCGTAAAGCTTTCGAAAAGCAACCCAAGCAACACAGCTTGTATCAAAACTATATCTATTTAGAATCCGGAATATTAAAATCATCTGTATCTCGGAAACGGATTGACGTACAAATAAGCTTAATGCATCAAAACAAAAGTAATCCACTGTACTTTAAGGAAAATCATTTCTCTTCGTTTCTAATGAAAATTCGCACTTTCTTCTTTACTCCTTCCATCAAACACTGCACACCTTCGGAGTCAACTTCCTTGGCACATTTGTCGCGTCATCGGAGTCGCGTTCCGAGCCTTTTTTCCACTTTTCTTAAGCTTCCGCTTCATTACTGCCCAAAATCTCTCGATGGGCTGGAGCTGCGGGCAATTGGGTGGATTTATGTTTTTATTGATGAAATCTACGTTATTATCGCGGTACACAAGTTCCCACCTCACGCCTCCACGAGCCAAATGATCACAAAAGACTGCCAGCTGAAACAAGGAGACGCTGGTTGGCGTAGCCTGGGCAATGTTGTGATTTTGACAATAGCGAAGTGGGGGTGTGTGACCTGTAAATCAGATCATAATTTTCCATTCTTCCAGGTCAAATTTTTTAACAATTAAAATTCATTTTTTTTCTCACGGCTGTCATACATTGTCTAAATTTTCTGGTTCATAATGGATGTATAAGTTTGTCAACAATTGCAACAAAACAGCAGTCGTCACACATGTAATTTTCAGTTCATATTATAATATCTCTTCACTATATAAATACCCAGGTAACCAATAAGCATTAGCATGTGCAGTAAATCAACCCTAAAACTGCATTTCAGATGCTACAAGCATTATATTAGCATTATATCAGCATCTTGAATGCCATCTGTTGTAAAGTTGCATTTAAAATGCTATTTAAATGCTTGTAGCCTGTAATTAGCATTTCGAATGCAAAATAGCATTAATGAAGCATTATCATAGCATTGTAGTAAAGCAGCCGCATATTGGGCCAAAAGTGGCATTTATGTTGCATTTAAGGCGACTTAAATGCTTCATAGGCTGCCGTAGAGACGCTTTGGAACTGTTTATTGGTTACCTGGGTATTATCTTATAGGACATGTTTATTTATAACCATTATCATTCATATTTTTCATCATCATTATTATTTTTATCATTACTTGTGTTTTCGTGATTTATATTTTGACAATTTTTTTATAATTTCACCTAATAGGTTATATACACTTTTAATTATTATGTCCTATATGTCCAATTATCATTATGATTTAGAAGTATCTAGTGCCTTGAATAAAAGAAACTGCAACGAAATCTGTGGTAGGCTTTTGTATTTTTATGTATTTTTCGGTTTGAAAATGGACCTTTTTTCAAATTTGAGCTGATCTAATTCATGCAGCGCTGTTTGCCATTCGACTAGCGTCTAGTGTTACAGTTAAATTTTTGTCATTACTGTATCATAACTCACAATATCATCAGATTTGGTAATATTGTTTTATTGATTTTACTTCAAAGATGGTTTAAACATTGCTCATTGTTTTTTATGTCCATTTGTCTTTAACTCCATGTCTACTAAATCATCCTTGTTTTCCTAACACAGGAGCGATAATTATTAGGCCAGCAAAAATAAAAGCGGATTGCTGTTATAAAATCAGCATCAAGCAGCAAATAGTGACCATGGAAACAGTAAATTAAAATGTATAAATCTTAGTTTTGTAAAATTTAACAAACTTTTTCAGGATATCTCAAATCAAGATTTTGGGAAATTGCTGCTATTGCTGAAAGCAAACAAAAACGTGCTCATACGCAAATCACAGAGGTCGACACTTGAACCCTTTACAACATTTCTTATATTTCAGGATCAACCGAATGGAGATCATAAATAATATATACGAGTGATTGCAGTACTTTTTATTTACATAAATATATACACTTTCATATAAATATTTCATGGGAAAGGGAGGGACCATCAGGGCACCCGATTGAAGCACTCTGGTTGGGGAGAGTGGGAATGCCAACTCCCCGTTGCTAACAGTTTGTGAATGGAGGGCGGGCTCTTCTCCGTGCCCCTTGGGGCATCCTCATGTTAGATGGCTTGCTCTTTTGACCAATTGTTTTTGGATGGATATTCTCTATATTCCTGTGGAAACGTAAAGGTGATGTTGATTATCGATACACCCAACCCCTGTTTGGCCCTTCAAACAATGGCATGATAAGGATAATCAGTGGTTATTAAAGCTTGATCAAGTCTAACAGTGAGGAGGGCTCATTGCTGTCGGACTTAGTTGCCATGCTACAATTGGTGGTAGTATATATCATACATACGGCCCTCAAACTATCACTGACACGGGGCTCTGGAACCGCGAGATGTTTATGTGAGTCGTGGGGTGTTGGCCAAAGTCAGCGCCCACAGCCGCTCATTTTGGACATTGTGCGGTTGTTCAAAGACAAAGAGCTTGTCGGCGTGCCGCGAAAGTATCAGTTTGGCTCTGTCCAGCCTCTTCTTTGTTGTAGTCTCCGTTACCCCGTGAACCTTTTATTTCTTGTACGGCTTGTGTCTCAGGTCCTTCGTCATGATGGTATGGTAGTCCGGATCGACACATCCAGGTGAACAGCGGTCTTCCGGATCGAGCGGTTTCGTTTTTGACGAACCTGCTCCCTCACCACCTTGATGGTTTCAAACTCTGGGCCTGATCGATGCTTCTTGTTTCAGACTCCGTTTCTGTTGCTTCTGCTTTGAAGATTCGAAGTTCTTTGGTACTTTGGCTGAAGATTTTCTAAAGATTTGGCTCTGCAGAGCGGTCTCTCAAGAGGAAACCAGCGAGAACTAGGTGGGTGCGCTCAAGAGCACAATTCGTTCATTTCACTCGAGAGCGTGATCTCAATTTTTCACCACGAATGCTCTCAAGAGACTTTCTCTCACACTTGTCATGTTTTGCACTCATCGTAAGCGTGGTAATTTTCTCGCCAGTGTGGCAACTTGTTTCATCCTCAGAGGGGGCAAGCAATATGCATGTGAGAAGCGCACTTGGGTGAAACAACAAACAAACAAACAAACAAACAAACAAACAAACAAACAAACAAACAAACAAACAAACAAACAAACAAACAAACAAACAAACAAACAAACAAACAAATAAACAAACAAATAAACAAACAAACAAACAAACAAACAAACAAACAAACAAACAAACAAACAAACAAACAAACAAACAAACAAACAAACAAACAAACAAACAAACAAACAAACAAACAAACAAACAAACAAACAAACAAACAAACAAACAAACAAACAAACAAACAAACAAACAAACAAACAAACAAACAAACAAACAAACAAACAAACAAACAAACAAACAAACAAACAAACAAACAAACAAACAAACAAACAAACAAACAAACAAACTAACAGGCTGCCGTTTAAATAAACTACAATTACAATTACAAAACACTACACAAGTGCTAAGAGAAAAAGGTAAACAACAGGATGCAGCCAAAAATTGTAATTACACTGAAAAGAATCTTGCAGTAAAAACTACCATTTTACCCGGCTTTGCCAATTTTCAAAACTTCTATGACATTTCAGTTAAATTTACTGCGTGTATGGTACAACCTTCACCATTTGTGGTATATTTGACAAAACTCATGTTGATGTCAACTCCACCATGGTTGACTTCAATCGCAGGCATAGTAAAATCAAACGCATTTATAGTCAGTTGAAAATGTTTGGTATTTACGTTAAATTTAACCCTCGAAATGGTAGTTTCTACAGCGAATATTGTTTGCGTGTAGTTATATACTATTAGGCTAAGTGACCTTGAACGCACGCACACTACAGCGCCATTACAAACAAAGGAGTGCAAGTAAGAAGGAAAATCTTTTGGAGGAAAACAAATCATCATTCCTCGGCATGTGCTAGAAAGGGATTAAACGTCAATAAGCCTAATTGCGAAACGGCAGCGGTTTCTGACAGCGTGCATACTTTTCGGGGTAATCTTTAATAAGTTGGTGACAGTTGCTATACAGCTGAGGGGTGTTCATGTTTTTGAAATGCGCTATAAAATCGTCAAGGTTAAGTCGACAAGTTTTTTAGTGAACACAAGTTTTTTAGTAAACATTTAAAAATGAAATTTCTCTTCTCACTTTAAGGAATATCAATCATTGAAATACTTATACCATAAGTTTGCATATTTAGAAACTTTTTTGATGTCACCAGTTATTTTAATAAATTTTTTGGTGATAAAATAAAAACCACATGTTCTGATACCTTATGCACCTCTGACTTCGCTCTTATCAGCACTATACTTACACACCAATTTTTGTTTTTTCATCCCAGCAAAATGATTTGCTGGTTGATAACCATCAATTTCCATTTTTGCTAAAATCCAGCAATCGGTTTCACCTATAGTCACTAGATTCATAGTCTGGCGGATACAACGACGGGAGCCAATTTGAACTGTCAGTTGGCGGAGCCAATCAAGCATATCTCGAGTAATTTATGTTAAGGGCCTAAAAGCCATTTGTAAAAAATGACTTTAAACGTTGATTTCTCACGAATTACGAGAATCCCACCATATCCTGCTACTCCATATGGTAGCACTAACATTCTTCTACAAAATGCTGCATTCATTTCACGAGAGTGATTTAAGATTCAAGAGAAATCGATATTTAAAGTCATTGTTTACAAATAGCTTTTAGGCCCTTAACATGAATTACTCGAGATATGCTCGATTGGCTCCGCCAAGTGACAGTTCAAATTGGCTCCCGTCATTGTATCCGCCAGACTATGAATCTAGTGACTATAGTTTCACCTATAACTGAAAATCGGCTAATGCCAAATATGTGACTGAAATCCTAGTAACCCTGTTAACCTGTCAAATATAAGTCACGCATCAACGACGGAAAGTTGTATTTATTTATCATCTAGCTTTTTTTGTATATCAAGTTGTGAGTTGATTGTTTAGGCATTGAAATTGAAATTAGAAAGCTACAATTTCGACGTTTTCAAAATAGCTTTGGTTGACGTTTTTAAGGCGAGAAAATGGTGAATTCAGTTGAATTATTTCGATAATGTTTTGTTTTAAAGGTTGACAATCACTTTTTCTGGAATTGCAATTTATTTAATGCACTTCAGATGAGCAAAACTAAATAAAAACTCGATGGATCGATAGGTAACTGAAGTAATTACCTCAGAAAAGTATCGGAGATTGTGAATGTAAGCATAGATTAAATAACTCTATTATCTTGAATGTATTAATCTATCTCTACATGTCTGAAGAAGTTGCCTCCTCTACTTTTGTTTTATTTGTTCATTTATTTTTATTCAATATATTTTATAGTAAACGGGGCCAAAATATTGCTGGAAAAACACTGAATTACGGGGATTGTGGGTTTGCTGATCGTTCAGCAAATCACAAGCAAGTTTGCTGAAGTTACAGTGAAGTGCTGTCAGTTTCATCAATTTTATTTTTGGTGGAATAACAGTAACATTTATTCTGCTGGCTCGATATCACCCTCTCCCACGCATTATTTAAACAACGGGAGACAAGCGTTGACAACCGACAGGAAAAACCTTTTACGGCGTCAACAAGCTACTGTAAACTCGTCTAGTGCCTGTTGTGAAAATACCAAGAACTCGACACCATCGACCGACCGACCGACCAACGGCTGGTCGTCACGGACTAACACCCACGCGCGGGAGCATCCCACTAGCCACCCCCCCCCCCTCTTCACGCAGTTTTTAATCCATTCTAATTAATTCAGTCCACTTCTGCTGGCTGCCACCGACCCCAGACACAACAATGATGTACCACTTCTTCATGTCCTTGGGTGGTGAGCTGAGCTGACCCGACCCAAACCCCCAGATCAGCCATCACAGCAAAGTTCGTGTTTAGTATTCCTGGAATGGAGCGAATTTCTGAGGAACGTGAGTCCGGCAGCTTTGTTCGTCCATTCGCCCGGATCGAACTCGTGAAGAAGTGAGGAAAAATGGTTTAAGGTCAGACCGGAGCTCACACGTCGCTCTAGTTTTATTCAATGTTTAGACTAAAGGAATTCACTGGAGGGACCGAGATGAACGGAGTTCCTCACGACGGCACTCACGTTTCTCTATTTCCGTCCTTAAAGTTATAAATTGTAATTAGGTGTCAGAGTGGCGTTTTTCCCATTTTACGCTCTCTCGGGTTTCCATCCGCTGCCGGCACTTTTAGGTGTCTGGTTGGTTTCCGGAACCGAACAGTAGCTCCAGCTAGTTTACACGTTGTCCCCTATGACACGCTTAAAGTGTGCTCCTCGAAAGGACACGGCACAGCCTCCGAGCGGGAAAGAGATCGCTTTGAAGCCTTGCCTGAGTCCTGAGGGAAAAACCCCTTGTTTGTAAGCTTTGTGGGCTGTTGAGAATGTGAGTTGGGGGTGGGGGGCGGTCACATTCCTAAAGCTTCAGATTCAGAAACAACAGTTGTCCTACAATGCCAGTTATACCGTACCATCCGGAAACGTGCAAATGTGAGAAAAAGTAAGCTGTTTGCCTTTGGTATTTTTACATTTGCGACGTGTCGTGGTCACGAATTCGAGTAAAAGATAGTTGGGATTTTTACTTTGCGGTTGACAATTGTGTGGATGTCGTTCCCCCTGAACGTTTCCATTTGTAGCAGATCCCACTGCACTGGCGAAACAGGTCATGCGAAATAAAAGGATTTGAATAGGATTCCGTGCTGCAGTATGAATGCGAAATGTTTCTTTCCGTTTTCACAACTCTCAAGTTTTGCTCGAAAAAACAATTTACAACTTTCTTAATTATGACTTGTACCTGTGATTACGCTCCTATGATTTCGGTCAGGGGATTACACGAGCAAACCTCTTCGGAAAGGTGCCGGTAAGCTTGCTACGGGGTTGTAAATAAATAACAATTAATTTTCCCCGAGAACTTCTGTTTCCGAGTGGCGACGACGATGGTCTATGCCGTTGTTAAAAGAGAACTTGCCATCGCCAAGTTCGCCCTCCGTGCCGCCCCCAACCACAGCCGAAACTGCTTCAGCACCGACGAGAGCTGAGTGCAAAAAGCATGCTATCACTCATCAAAAGGCGTGAAACGTGAACACAAGCAGGCGTCTTGTCTTTCCTCGACAGAATGACAAAAGCCTGGGTCTACTGCGATGCGGCGGAACGGACGGAACGGGGAAATTTAATACCTGCTTCTTCCTGGTCTGGCCTCGCGGAATGTGTCTCGTTATGGTTGGTTGGAAAATGAGGAATGAAGAGCGATAAATAGTTTCTGGTATCATTCGCGCCACTAGCTGCGCTGATAACATGGGTGGAAAGCCTTTCTCTTCTCGCTCATTGAAAACTGACAGAACCCTGACAGAGCGAGAAAATGGTTGTCTGCTTAATTGAATCCAATTCAATTATTGTCGCTCTTCCAGTGGACGGGAAGGACGACCAAGAAATGGGCCGTCACGGCTTTTGAAGTGGATGGTAACAAGTGTTGTCGGGCCGTTGAATTGGTGGCTTTAGCGGGACGAAGCGGGTAGTTGTTTCTTGGCTTGATTGCATCCACCTTTGGAATTGTGAATCTGGGATTTTATTAAGTTGCTACACTGAAAATTAAACTTCTTTTATATTACGAAATCGATGGTAGGACTAACAAACAGATTTGTACTTTTTAAGAAGCTACCTTCGTATTTAATGCCACTCGCGCAACTGTCAAAAGCACGAAGGATTCGTTGAAACAGAAAGAACATTCGTTCATTGTACGAAAACAATACAAAGAGCTACGAGTAATTTGTTACCATTGAAAAAGAAACGTCTCTCTGGTGATTGCTTGAACAAGTGACAGATTTACTTTATCGACTCAAACTAAGGAGTGTATCGAATATAAGCTATCCACATACATTTGCGTTGTACGCATGTATTTGTGGTGGTTTTTTATGCTCTGAATACTGCATGCTGTGCGTTTGACTGTCAGCTTTCTTTTGTTTACTTGTTTGTGCGGTTCAAATTCTGCGTTTTCAAAATGTCGCGTATTGGAAAGGAAGTGAAAATTAAGGTTCTGGACACATGGCTAAGTGAGAAGGGTATTACTATGCGAAAATTGGCGAAGTGGTTTGGAATTCATCATGCGAGTGTTAAAACCATCATTAATAAGTTTGGGGAACACTATTCTTTGGATGAGCTACCAGGAAGAGGCAGAAAACCCGGTTCTTCCAACCCGAAACTGGAGTAGAAAGTGGTATCTCTAATCATGAAGAACAAATCAATGTCAATACGTGATTTGGCCAAAAAAGCAGGAACGAATGTCGGAATGATCCAGCGTATCAAGAGGCGAAATCACCTGAAGACCTACAAGAAGCAGAAAATCTCGAAACAAAGTGCAGAACAGAAGAAGCGAGCAGTAACAAGGGCCCGGAAATTGTATTCGCGTCTTTTGCAGCGTCCGGATGCATGCGTTTTGATGGACGATGAGACCTATGTAAAGGAGGACTCAAAAACCCTTCCAAGTCCACAATTCTTTACTGCCGTCGTTGGGGAGGATGTGAGCGATGCGGACAGGTCGATTCAAATGGAGAAATTCGGTCGAAAGGTACTGGTATGGCAAGCAATATGTTCCTGTGGTTTGAAGTCAACCATTTTTTACATTACCGGAACTATAAATGCGGAAATCTATCGATCTGTGTGTCTCCAGAAGAGATTGTTGCCTTTGTATAAGAAGCATAGTACACCTCCACTATTTTGGCCGGATTTAGCGTCGGATCACTATGCCAAAACCACTGTCAATTGGTTTGCGGAAAAGGGTATAGATTTCGTTGAGAAAAATATCAATCCACCAAATTGCCCTCAGCTTCGACCCATCGAACGTTACTGGGCAATCGCGAAGAGGGTCTTCAAGAAGACTAGCAAGGCAGCTGGGAACATGCAGGAGTTCAAAAAAATTTGGGCTCAAGCGTCAAAATAATGCGATGCAACACTTGTTAGGAACTTGATGAAGAGCATTCGATCCAAAGTTTGAAAATTCGTAAAGGAATAACTTAAATTTTATCCGGTCTTCATTATGTTCAAGTTTAACGTGGTACAATAAAGGATCAATTTTTTGTATGAATAACCAACCAGAGCTATAATATAGTTCTTATGGAAGAAGCATATTCAAACAGACTCACGGAGGTTGTGTGCATAAACATCAATCTATTTGTCTGCATATCAGTTATCCTATGTTCTCCAAATCTGCCTGGAGTTCAGATCAAATGATCTACTAGATCACCCATGTGACCCATTGGCCTTAGTAATGCAGAATACCCAGAACAGGCTCAAAGAGATTATACAAATGGAAAATAGTCCATTTCCTTCCATATAAGATGTTCTAGACTGTTCTGGAATTCAGATAGTTCGTTGCCATTAGTTCAACCAAGACCAATGTAATGCCACTCACATCGCTTATATACACAAAATGTGCGAACAAAACACTGCTAGCAGACATTATTTGCAAGAACATTTCTGAAGCATATGAATTGGATATTTGATGAATTATGTACCATCGAACACACTAAAAGCGAAAGAATGACATTTCCTAAAACACCGTGTTGGGCAGCGACGATGAAATTACAAAGTTTTACGTGAAATTCTAGAAGATAATCGCTAGAGATTTGAACCTAATCAGTATATCTTGTTAGTATGAAGTACTGTTTTCAAATTTAAAATAGTTTGATTTGGATTATCTATTTTGGTGTAATGGTTGACAAACTTTGCTCGTATGTACATTGGTCACACTGAAGTTCTTATGGAAGAAGCATATCCAATCAGGCTCACAAAGGCTGTATGGATCTATGGCAACTGTATGTTTTTTGCATGTTCGTTTGTTTATTTGATTAGATTTATTGCAAAAAATGAGAAGCATAACAAAAGATAACAAGCAAAGAATTATTTACTTCGTTTCTGAAACGACGTGTTCTATCATCCCCCTGTTTTGAAAGTGATGTGTCTACTGCTTGATTCATTAATACGATTTTTACATTTTCTGTTCATCCAAGTTTTTACAATCTGTGCAAAAAAATATAACTTTTTTGATGGAACAATTAAGGCACACAAATTGATCACAAAAACAACATTTCGTATTCGTTTTCGAAATTCTTCTTTTTGAGCATCTTTTACACCGTTTACTGATCGCCAGATCGTCTTTGGATGGCTTGAAAATGACGATTTCTAGACAAAATCGTCAAAAGGTCGAAAGTAACATTTGTAAACGTGCATTTGTTTCGACGAAAATCTATCTATCTATATTTGTCTGTCTGGCTGTCTGTCTTAACCTTATAGACTCGAAAACTACCGAACCGATCGGCGTGAAATTTTGTACAGAGAGATTTTAGGTGCCGGAAAAGGTTTTTATGATACTAAGAGACCCCACCCTTTTCTTTAAATAGGAGGCCCCCATACAAATGAAACACTACAATTTCTACATAACTCGAGAACTAAACAAGCAAAGAAAGCCAAATTTGGCATGTGAGAGTTTCTGGAAGCTAAAAATGTTTCTAAGATGACTCAAGACCTCTTTCCCTATCCTAAAGGTGGGGCTCCTATATAAATGACGCACACATTTCTGCATAACTCGAGAATCAATCAAGCAAATGGAACCAAATTCGGTATGTGGTGGGTTTTGACAGCAAAAACTGTTTTTAAGATTACTCACTCTCCATTCTGAAAAGAGGGTCTCCGATACAAATGAAGCACACATATCTGCATTACTCGAGAATCAATCATGCAAACGAGACCAAATTCGATAAGTGACGGTTTTTGAACGCAAGAAATGTTTCTTTGATAACTCAAGACCCCTCTCCATTCTGAAAAGAGGCGCTCCCATACACATGAAACAAAAAATTCTGCATAACTCGAGATCAAATCAAGCAAATGGAACCAAATGTGACATGTGGAGGTTTTTGGCGGCAATAAATGTTTCTAAGATGATGAGGGGTCTTCTTTTCTGAAAGCAGGGGCTTCCATACAAATGAAGCACAAATTTCTGCATAACTTGAGAATTAGCAAAGCTACTGGAACCAAATTTGGCATGTGGAGGTTTTTTAAGGCAAACATTTTGTTTATGGCGGTTTGTGACAATTCTCCTTTTGAATGCGGGGGGGGGGAGTCCCATATAAATGAAACACAAATTTCTGAATAACTCAAGAATTAATTAAGCAAATGAATCGATATTTGGCATGTGGAGATTTTTGAGGGAGAACAATATGTCTTTGGTGGTATCAGAATCCTCTACCCTCTGAAAGGGGAGGGGGGGGGGGCTCCCATACAAATGAAACACAATTTTTTGCATAACTCAGATACTAATCAAGCAAATGATACCACATTCGGCATTTGGAGGCAGGATTTCTCTATACATAAAAGAGGGTTCTTACAATTTTTTGAGACCTCTCCTCCCTCTGGATGGGGGCAGAGGGCTCTCATACAAATGAATCACAAATTTCTGTATAACTCCAGAACTCCTCAAGCAAACCGAACCAAATTTGGCATGTGAGGGTTTTGAAGGCATTGATTGTATAGTGGTTTGAAACCCCTCCCACCGTTTGAAGGTTCTTATGATTATACATACAAATGAAACGCAAATTTCAGCCAAACAGGAGAATTATTCAGGTTACTAAAGCACAAAACGTGTATATCCCGAGCAAGAAGCATGTTCTGATAGAAGTTTGAACCCCTGCTTAGTCAAGAAATAACTAATTACGAAAAGCAATCATAAACGTACCACTTCTATTAAATTTGCATTCATTTCTTTGCAAGCGTAGCAGGGGTTCAGCTAGTTTTCAAATAAAACAAAAATGAGTTGTGAAGTTTTCTCGTTGGACGCATCCGTTGACTTAGTCCTATGGACTTGTGTGGGATGATCTTGAAAATTCCATGCCCCTTGTGTGAGTGTACGAGGTTAGTCAAAAAGAATGAAAGAGGAAATGTGATTTCACATTTTTTGTTAGGGAAATCACTTTTATTGATCAATATACACAGTTTAGAAAAACATGTAATTTTTGGCGTAATCTAATGCACATAAAGGGAACGCTAGATTTGGCAGAAGCTGATGGGATAACTCATGTAAATTTAAGCCAGATAACGTCTGAATCTAGTCTGTTGCATCAAAGATTGCAAACACTGTGGTAGGAATGATTTTTTTGAGGTATGAAAACAGCTAGATGTCAGAGGGAGCTAAATCTGGTGAATGGGGAGGATACTGCAACAATTGGTATTCCAATTCACTGATTTTCGCAACTCTCCAGCTCTGTTTTGGCCTGATTTGGCCTCATGTCACTATGCGAAATCCGGCCTGGAATGGTATAAGGTACTGGAGGTCAAATACGTGCCAAAACAGCCAATCCACCAAACTGTCCAGAACTTCGCCCAATAGAGAAGTACTGGGCTCTGGTTAAGCGGAAACTCTCGAAATTTAGAAGAAAGCAAATGGAACCGAGGATTTCCAGAGAATATGGAGAATCGTCACGTTGGGTGAATCTGAGGATACCGTACGGAATCTGATGGCGGATGTCCCACAGAAAGTTCGAGAATTTTACAGAAAGAAGGATTAACATCTTAATCAACTGTAGATATAACCCTATTATTGTGAAATGAATAATTGGTTTTGTTGAATTATGTGATACAATTATTTGCTGCCATTATTTTGGTGTCCGAAATTTAACTTGGACAGGCTTTACCATCGAAGCAGGCTCTAAAAACCCCATGCAAATTTTTCCTTTCCTCTAAACACAAAGGCCACTTCGGGGAAAGAGATTCGAGTCTTTTGATGCTACAAAAGAGAATCCGAAAAAGGAGCTGAAGGCCATCCTGGTTCAAGCGTTGGCACATGTGCGTCGCTACAAATGGGTGTTATTCTGAAGCAGACAAAGTGAATTTCTTTGAAAATTGAAAAATTTGGGTTTATGTACTAATTCTCGGTGCTTTTTTTTTATCACAGTGTACATATTAATTGCAGTGTACATTTTAAAAACATCTGCCTGATATTTCGATTCTCCTGAGACTTAAATTATTCAAATTTGAGCTCAACGATTCCCGCTAGGCTGACTCCAGTGTGACGAATCAGTTAACGGAAACTAATTTGTTTACGTCGGTTACACAACTTTCTCTCCCGTTCACCACTAATGGGTTTTCTTCTGCAACCATTTCACGAAAATGCATTCATATTTTCTTGTAACATATGCATGCGTACCGAGTAAGCATAATTAATGCGCCCCCTATAATCAAATGAGGCAGCACATTTTACCGCTTGATTTATTACAAACGCGAGTTCTCAGCGAGGGGGCAGAACGGATCGTTTGTAACATATTGGTTGCGTGCCACTTTTTACTCTCATTTCCTGTTTGAATTTAAGGCACCTATAGGCAAAAGGTCAGTGACCACGTAGAACCCAGCACAGCAAATAGCCCACCCCAGCCGGCCAGGACCTACGAAAGCAAGAACAAAACGAGCGACCCGGCAATCAGCATTTAATATTAATCAGAACATGACCTCGACCGTTCGCTTTTTTCTTGAGTGTCCCTCCCGCAATTCGGCTCAAGTGTGAGTGTTCGTCGTTGTCGTCAGAGAATGCACCCTCCCAATTGCGCAACAAAGAAAGTCACCGAAAATCGTTATTATGATTCACGGGCAGACGATGACGATGACCAAAGGCAAAACCCCGACCGGGAGGGAACGGACATTATCCGCAACATCGCACCGCACCGCACCGAAAGTCATTAATTAAAATAAAGAAAGAACTGTTGTGCTGTGGCCAGCGTGCCATTATCAGCGCTGAAAGATCTCGACAGCGGTGAAGACACGCGAAAAACCACCCAAACAAAACATTGTCCGCCCTCTCCACTCTGGCAGATGGCCGCTGGCCACTGCGTCGTTTGTCCTCTTTGGCCGTCTTGTGCTCACCATTTTTTTTATTTGTCGTTGTCGGAACCATTTCCGGAGCGGAGCACCACCGACCGGGCCGCAGTTTTCTAATGTGCCGCAAAGTGGAAATTGCTGTGTGATAAACGGGTGTGCCCGCCCTCCCCCATACGAAACACCAGCCACCGGTGGTGCCACGCTTCAGAACCATCAAATTCAATTTAAGGAGCTTTCTGAAAAGTTACAAAGTGGCGTGCTGTGGGTGTGTGTGTGTGCGTCTGAACAAGGTGCAAAGTCATCACACAGGCAGGCTTACCGGGCTGTCTGCTAGTGTCATCACAGGGCGGCGGCGGCATGTTGATCGGGCGTGGGCTCAACTCTTATCCAAGTGGAATGCGAAGCGTTTTAATTGATGGAATAGATGAAAGAGTAATTTTTCAAGCTCATCCTAAATCGGAGTGGCGCCCGGCTTGCATATGAATGAATTCCTCCTCTTTTTTTTAAGCTGAGCTTAGGAGAGTGAGGAAATGAGTGAGGGCATGAAATTGCAGATAACCAGTGAACCGAGCGATAACGCAGCACAGTGTTAGCTTCAAAAGAATTTGTAATGAAAGCTGTAGAAGCTCGGGGCGAGGAATTTTCCTTTGAAGAAATTAAAAATCGATTAACGAAGATGGGGATGGAGATTATTACTTGTGATTTTTTTGCTTTCTTGAATGGCTTTTGGCTAACACTGTAGCAGGAATTTCGTTTGATAAATGGAAAATTAAATTTATGAAAATGAGACGTTTGGATGCTTCGACTAAGATCGAACCGAAAAAACGCAGTATGTCATGATCAATAAATCATCAGAGGAATGGAGTTTTTTTTTCAAACCGACTAATAATAAACAAGTCTTTGATAGAGGAGTTAGCAGGCTTTGGTATATTTAATTAAATTTATAGCGCCAACCGTAAACTTCAAGCTCCTTGTTCCGTATATGTCGCTGAATTAGCGGCAATACACTTTACGCTAGAAATTGTTGCCTCATTAACACCGGATCAGTACTTTATTTTCACGGATAGTCTCAGTTCTGTAGAGGCTATTCGCTCATTGAGGCCGGTAAAGCACTCCTTGTATTTTCTCATGAAAATACAGGAGCTTCTAAGTGCCTTATCTTCGCGTTATTTTATCATCACCTTTGTATGGGTCCCTTCTCATTGTTCAATTCCGGGCAATGAGAAAGCGGACTCGCTTGCAAAGGTGGGCGCTATGGAAGGCGATATTTGTGATCGACAAATCGCCTTCAACGATTTTTTTTTCCTATTTTGCGTCAACAGTCACTCGTCAGCTGGCAGTATAAATGAAGTAACGGAGATTTGGGGCGATGGCAATATTCTATCATCCCAAAGGTATCGAAGAAATCTTGGTTTAGGGGGATGGATGTGGGTCGAGACTTCTTTCGTGTCATGTCTCGCCTCATGTCCAATCATTATTCTTTGAACGCTCATTTATACCGGGTTGGGCTGGGAGACAGCAATCTCTGTGAATGTAGACAAGGTTATCAGGACGCAGATCACGTTATTTGGTCTTGTGCTGAACATTGTGGAGTCAGATCGGAGCTTTATGATTCCCTTCGGGCTCGAGGTAGACAACCCAATGTGCTAATTTGAGATATTTTGGCTGTACGTGATTTGGAGTACATGAAACTCATTTATGTGTTTTTGACTAACTTTACCATTAGATTGTAGTTAGTTTAACATGTAAGTTTACTATAAGTTTTTTTTTCATATGTGTATGTGTGTGTTTTTTTTCTTTTTTAAAAAATGTTCAAGTCAAAAGAAAACCATAAATTGTATAGTTATAAGTGTTTAGATAATTTAGAATTTAAATTTAATGTTTTATGTAAACCATACTTTAAATTCCTACCCTCTTTCCCATCCGTAATTTGTAATTCCTATTTACCTCCAGACCTCCAGTAATCGGCTCTTTCCTCCTAACTTTAGTTTTAAGATAAATGATGTATAAAAATATGAAAATTTGGCTCTATAAAGTCAATTTGATTGAGCCTTTACAAATAAATGATTATTAAAAAAAATAAACAAGTTTGTATTCGGTGAGTTCCCATTTTATTTGTCAGAATTAAGGTCATAGGGATCAATTACAGGAGTCGAGTCGAGCAAAATGGCACGTTACAGAAGCCGGCTAAATCTGATCGAGTCGGCAACCGAACTCGACTGTCAATTGTATTGTTGAAAGTTTTAAAAAGGTCATTGAAATATTGCATCATGCAATAATTCAAGACTTCAATCAATTTAGTTGTCATTTTTGACACCCGAAGGATAAGTATTTCAGGCTCATTTTGTCCATAACATGAATGCTTTTGTTATTCTGAAAACCTCATTGAAAATATGTGCCATAGTTGCGAGTTGAAATTTTTTCTGGAGGATTTTTTGAACGTTGGAAGATTTCCTCGAATACTTCTTTGATATTTTCTGAACTTTTTTTCTGTCCTTCACTTCTCTGAACATCTGAAAAAATGTTTTTTTTTCTGTGCTAAACTTCAGGACATTTTTCTTACCGGCGATCAATTCGATGAGCAATCAAATCTGTCAAACAAGGTGAGGAGTCTTAGCTCATAGTACGATGGAAATGATTGAGAAGATGGTGGAGTTGTTTACTGTATTTCAACATGGCGTCGAGGGCAACAAATATTATTACGGTCATATAAATGAAGATAGGCTACTACTTCAGTTCTTCAATGATTATCTCTTGAATTTCAGAGAAGTTTTCTCCTGCTCTTCTGCCAAACTCCCAGATGAACTTCTGGAAAGTTCCCTCCTGAATTTGTGGAAAGTTTCTTCATAACATTTTGAGCAGTTGCTCCTAAATTTCTTAAAAATTCACTTCTTAAGGTTGCGTTCAGGCTTTCTGAAAAGTCTTAGTAGGGAAATTTCTGAACTTCTTATAAGTATTTATAAACCTTTTGGGAGTTCTCTTCTGAACTAAATTAAGTACTTTCACTTTTTTTTAAAACACTATTTAAAAAAAAACTTAACTTAAAATTAAGTAGGTTAGTTGTATCCTTAACTTCGAAGACATATATTCCTGAACTTCTGGAAGGTATGGCCTTGAACTTCGCGAATGTTTTATTTCTTAAATTTCTGAGATATGCTTGCATTAATTACTAAGAAGTTTACCCTATACTCAAAAGAAGTCCCTTCCTGACCTTCGCAGAAGTTTTTTTTTGAGAATTATTTTTCTGATCTTCTGGAAAGTCTTCTTCAGTACTTTGAAGAATCCCTTCATAATATGTCTTTCTGAATCTCTAGGGAATACCTCAGTTGCATATAAGTTCCTTCATCATAATCGATAGGATTAGCCTTATTTGAAGACGGTACATAACACCTCAGGTAACCAATAAGCAGTTCGAAAACGTCTATACAGCAGCCTATCAAGCATTAAAGTCATCTTAAATGCCTGACAAATGCCGTTTTTGCACAATATAGGGCTGCTTAACTGCAATTGTATGATAATGCTTCATAAATGATATTTTGCATTCGAAATGCTTATTACAGGCTATTTGAAATCCATCTTTTCAATAGATAGCATTCAAGATGCTGATATAATGCCTATAAAATGTTTGTTGCATCTGATTTAGGGTTGATTTATTGCATATGATAATGCTTATTGGTTACCTGGGACCTCCCTTAGCTTAGTCTGTAAAGGTGTAGCTACAAAGCAACACCATACTGGCTGTTTTCGATTCCTAGTCTGGTCTAGGAATTTTTCATTAAGGAAAATTTGTCGATCTCTGGGCATAATTGGTATTATTGTACTAGCGACCCAATCGTACAAAACGGTTCTTAGAATCGGGTGCTCTCAATTAATAACTGTGGAATTGCATTTAGAACACTAAGTTGAGGGCAAGCAATAAGCAGAAAGCTTGAAATGCTAAAGAAAGACAGAGCTTTTGTTACTGCAAGGTGGATGCCATTGGCCAGGCACACTTGATGGTCTTATCACTTTTTCATGATAAGTGCTCCATCTGTCGTTTGGCCCATGATGTCTTAAGAAAGCCGACCGAATGGAATCCGAACAACTTTGACTTTAATAATCTTGTTCACTGTTCAGCATTAATCAGCCCTCGGATTCGCACAAGCCCAGAATTATACATGCTATTTGAATAACGACGGTTCCTTACCAAAATCCACTCATCAAATGTGAGGCTTAGCTTTTTGTTTTGGAATTACTTCCGATATTCCTCGTTCACAAACTTGCTGTTGATTACACCTTCAGCTCTACTCCTCTGGGCGTCTTTGTAATATCGTTGAATCCTCATGCCAGTAGTCCTTGCCAGATGTCGATCGTTGTCGTCGTCGAGAAGAGCCGTACGTTGGGCCAGATTAATATCGTGTATGTTCTTCAGATGCCGGAAATGCCGGTATTCTCCATTGTATGCCCTTGAAACACTTAATACACTTTGATTTTCCTCGATTTTTAATTCCTCGTAGCAGAGTTGCGGCTTATCATTTTTGACTCAGGCATATTCATTTGCCAATATCTCCTTTCAGAGGGTCGATTTGATAATATGATGTATAATGAACTTGTAGTGCATGAGTAGACCTACAACTTTGTGTAACAATACATTGCTCTAACTCCTATATCTTCGACATGAGAGCGTATATTCACAGTGATCTTCACGATGATAATTGCGTGATCTTCACCGCGAATATCATCGCGAAGATCACTTCGAATATACGCTCTTATTCCTCAGATATAAGAGATAGGGCTATGTGTTGTTAGACCAAGTTGTAGGTCTACTTAAGCACCATAAGTTCACCATACATTATATTTTGAAATTGAGCTTCTGAGAAGAGCTATCGGCAAATGAATATGGATAAGTCAAAAATGATAAGCCGCAACCTTGCCTCGTAGAAAGTGATCACAAACATCTGGAACATCTTTTCCTACAATATTTCCGAATTGTATTATAAAAACTAGTAGAAAAATATAATCAAACCTAATTTCAACGGCAAGGAAGCGAAACGAACTGTGAACAAAAACAGCAAAAATGACATGACAGTTCATTCATGCAACGTTGCCATGGTAATGGAAGAAATTCAGTTTACCTCTTTCACACTCTCTACCAGTGTTGCCACATTTTTTTCATGGTCAATCTGTATTTTTACATCCAAAAATCTTTTTTATCTGTATCCGTCTGTTGAAAATCTGTAAAAAATCTGTATCATATATTTAACTATTGTTTGGTTCCCGTTCACTGGTTGAAAAATAACTTTGCATGCATCGCATTTGAACCGAATAGGTTAACGGGATGTAATGTTAGCCTTGCTCCTTTATTCAGCCTATGTACCAAATATTTCATTAATTCGGCGATAATCAACAAAATCATGTTCCTATTATGATGGCCAATTTATTTCGAAGCAATTGAGACATTATTAACCAATTTTTAGGTGTTCGCTTCCGCGTAGTGTTCGATTTCCTTAACTTTTTAGACATCATGACTTCACTGGCTAAGCTGATCATTATCTACATGATCTTTTACTTATCTAAATTTGGCTAAATTGAACCTATAAACCGAGTAATGCAGCCAATATGCACAGAAAATAGTCACATGTTATAAATTGACTGTTCACTTAGGTATAATAACGATGATTTGTCAAGAAAACTGTAGACTCAATATTAGAAACATTTTTTATTCTATGTTCCCAACTATAGCCTGTTGTATGAATAGCGTAGTAAACATGTTGTTATTGAAAAAAAAAATAATAATAAAAATGTCTGAGTTTCGATTGTGTGTTTTCATATGGTTCAAACTTAAAGAACAAAATCTGTGTAAAGTAAATAATAATGTTTTGATTATCAAATGACCACTAAATCATATGTGAAAATCACTTAAGTGTTTCGTAGCAGTTTGATTTAGTTTGATTTATGAAAAGTTGTGTTGGGTAAACGAATACAGTTGGCTTAAAATCAGAAAATCGAAAAAAAATCGTACGTAGACTACATTTAATCGCCTATCTATCAAGTGGGATGAATTTGCCTCCATGAATAGACCCAATTTGATGCTTAGTTTCTTCTTAGTTTTTCATCACATACTTTATTATAAACTAAAAGTGGATCCTTGACCATATTGGCCACTCCCGGAACCACCGGAACGTCCCCGGAACCTGTAATAACGACCAGCTAGGTATTTATCCCAAGACATGCCGTGCGGCAGCTCTATCTTCATGATTTTTCATAAATATGATTTTGATAGACTTGAGAAAGCCATTGTAATTGGTCCGAAATGGCGATTTTCAGGAATAAAATAAAAAGTGCACTTAGATGACGTGTAATCAAATTGGTGTCTTCAAAGAAGTTTTTGGTAAGATTAAGGCGCATCTGAAAACGGGGTCGTCCATAAACTGCGTTTATTGAGGCACGATTTTTTTTTTAACTTTTTTGTGTGACTTTCTAGGCTTTCAAAACATTCTACAAAATTGTAGAACTCACAATTTCCATAAACTTTGCACAAAACACCAACTTGATATCTTGTATTTTTTATTGAGATATGCAGCATTTTATATGGGAACCCCTTTAAAATCGGTTTTTTAGCTCTAAGGGAACGTCCATTAATTACGTCACGCAAAAATTGACTTTTTAGACCCCCCCCCCCTTGTCACGTTTTTTGTATGGACCTTAATTTTTTTTTGTATGAATCGTCACGTTTTCCCAAACCCCCCTCCCCCTTACTACGTGACATAATTAATGGACCTTCCCTAACTTTTTTCTTTGATTTTTTCTCGGTCTACTATGTTCTACTAGCCTTTAAATATGAAAAGATACAGGCATTTTTAAAATCATCTTGGAACTGCCAACAACAAATTTTAAAGAAGTGGCGTGTTTTATGTGGGTATGCTTTCGGATTATGGGAAGGACTTGATTAAAAGGAAACAGAATGAATGAACCTTGATCATTTATTGAATGTTACGGACTATTAAATGGTGAACAAAATGATACCCTTTAGGATCGTAACAGTTTTCGTTATCTATTTACGCAGTTTTTGAACGCTTTCTGGATATTGGCTATTGTGATGGACATTTCTATAAAAAAAAATCATTCGCAATCATAGTGTTCAGTTTCAGCTAGGCTTTGGCCCGAAAGGGAACTCACCTGGTCAGAGGACCAATTTTTCAGATGGTTTGCTTGCAAATTGATTTCGTTCTTTTCTTGCTGCTTATTTCATCGGCTTGAAGTTTTCTTTAAACACTTTTCCGATTGATACTTATTGTTTTTTATTACCGTACTCAGCAACGGTTGTTAGGATAGTGAATTATTTTCTCATCCTGCGATTCCATGATTTCCTATGGTACTTGATTTCCTCAACACATAGTATGTCGCATGTCGCCTCCCTTAATTGTTATTGATGAAAACAGTATGTTTCGATAAAAACAAATGCCTGTATCTTTCCATATTTAAAGGCTAGAGTACAGCCATCATCCAAAAGTTTGTGTGTTTCAGTGAAAGGAAAAACTTTCTTCACCATAGAATGCCGCGGAAAACTCAAAGTAAGAAATTACAACTGAAAAGCTCATTGAGGACTGTATTTTTAACCGAAAACCACACTTCTTTGATTCATGCCCACCTAGTAATTATCAATTATTCCCCATATATTAAAACATTAAAATGTTAGGTAAAATATTTACCATCATGTCATGGAATTTTATTTCCAAAATGTTTGCGCCATTTTGAGATATAACCCTTGAAAAATGTCATATTTTGAACAACAAAACGCTTGTATCATTTCAGTTCTAAAAGATAGCGTATTGTAGTCTTCTAGAAAGTTGTGTGTTTAAGTAAAAGGATAAACTTTTTGAAACATAGTAGACCGAGAAAAAAAAAAGTTAGAGCTAAAAACCGATTTTAAAGGGGTTCCCATATAAAATGCTTGCTATCTCAGTAAAACTTACAAGATAGCAAGTTAGTGTTTTCCGCAAAGTTTATGGAAATTGTGAGTTCTACAATTTTGTAGAATGTTTTGAAAACCTAGAACGTCACACAAAAAAGTTAAAAAAAAATAAATCGTGCCCCGATGAACGCAGTTTATGGACAACCCCGTTATCAGATGCGCCTTAATCTTACCAAAAACTTCTTTGAAGACACCAATTTGATTACACGTCATCTAAGTGCACTTTTTATTTTATTCCTGAAAATCACCCTTTCGGACCATTGTGCATTGGCTACATTGGCCACTCCCGGAGAATTTTTGGGGGAACCTGTAGTAAGGATCAATTACGATTTTACAAAATATGGACTATAAGATTCACTGGCTAGATTGATCTAGATTTCTGGTACCTCTGAAGATCAATTTATTTAGCTTTGGTTCGGATAAGCTGGCAATAATTCGATTGAGTATAGGGAAGGGTGGGTTTTATTAGTAGCGAGTTGGTTCTCTTTCCGCTTCCAGGACGGCTTCAATCCGCCTGGGAATGGAGTTGTAGAGGGTTTGAATGACGTCCAGTAGTATTTTGTACCACTCGTCGATTAAAGTTTTCTCCAATTCCTTCAAGGACGAAAATCTCATAGTACACGCTGAAAACAACACGCGGTGGTACATCATCAAAATATTTTCTTATGGTAGATAAAGACATTTCCAATCGATAAATTTTTTAAAAATATTTCGAATAACGCAGTACACCGCTTGAAGCAAAATATATTATTATTCAAATCAGTTCGTTGGTTTTTATTGTTCTAATCAAACTGATTTTATTTATTGCAACTAAACAAACATTACCGAAAATCTGTGGATTATTACAAGTTTGCAGCTATGTAAGAAGTTATTCAACATAAAAGTAAAACAATATTTTGCAAATACTATTAATATAAATTGCCTGCACAGCGTACGAAGATCAGATTGTTTTTCATTTGGTGAGCTGAAGTAGGTAGATAAAAGTTCATGAAGAATATAAGTTCAATTTGTGCATTGCTCACTAAATCAAAATATTAATGAAAACGATCAATATATGCTTGTTCTTGTTGTTGTTCATATTATACAAGAACCACTAGCTTATGCTATCGATGCAATAACATTGTCTGACATCAAACCTTAGAATCAAAGTATACGAATCGGACATGAAAAGAAGTAGCCCATACCAGTTAATTATTGAGATGGATGCTGTCCACTGATGGTGCTTGGATTGACTACTGAAAAATGTCCATCCCCCTATCATCATTTAAGACCTGCGTTTGCACAATTTCTAGTGGTTTTATCAAGCTATTCAGTAGGATTGATAATAATATCCAAAGCGTACTAGACATACAAAAACAAACATTGTATAGATTGATGCTATCCACCGAAGGTGACTTAACCGATGTTTATGAAGTTTGAATACAGAATTGAAATGGATGCTGCCCACCAAGATTAATTAGCTTCGAAACGTCATCCTTCCGATATGTCGATGAATATCTGACATATTCTGTAGGCGGCTCAATGAGATTTCCAAATATGGTTATTTAAACATGATCATAAAATGCAACGAAAGAGAAGATTTTTCAAAAATCTGTAAAGTCTGTATATTTTCTAAAAATCTGTAATCTGTATATACAGAATTCTGTATTCAAAAACTGCAAAAAATCTGTATGAATACAGATAAATCTGTATATGTGGCATCCCTGCTCTCTACGTTGTGATGACTCTCTTCACATTCAATTTCGTCCGCTCTTTCTCTTTGTCAATGAGCGGTGTCAATGATCAACGCATCAACATCAAGGTTAATAAATAACTGTGGTTTCTCATGTGTGTACGTAAATAGGCAAAAAATGACAACGAACATAGTGGAGGTAAGAGACAAAAAGTACACGCATATTTTTTAACAATTTTTTTTCTGTAAATTGTGAAGCGTGTTAGAAATATTGAATAACTTATCAGTACCGAGAACACCGGTAATGTCTAAAGCCAGTCGGTCGGTATTACCGGTATTATAACCCTAGTAATGACATTTTTTGATTTGCCTTGGCTTATGACATGTCTGTGCGTGCCACATAATATTCATGGATTGGTTTTTCAACCCAAGAAAAAAAAAATGAAGAAACTTCAAGCGTCTGAAAGACGTATTTTTGCAAATGAAAATAAAATCTTTCAATAAAACTCAGTTCACTTTCACTTTTTTAAACACTATTTAAAAAGACTTTTTCAGCGTATTAGTAGAAAACTCAGTTATTAATCATTAACAAGCAGAATAACTTCCCAGCTCCATATTTGCAGACCTTTTGCCAAATTCAAACGGACAACACGATTAATTTCCATTAGATGTCCATTTTCAATTTACTGTCACTTTCCTTACTCATTTCGAGTAACAACGAAGGTACATCGCATGTGACAGTTGGAAAATGGAAACCGACAATCCACAATCGTCCATCCTCTCCGGCACATGAACACCTCAACCCCCCCTTCCCCCGGACCTTCGTTACGAAAAATCCGATAATTCACTCGGTCTGGCTTAAACCAGTTGAGTCATAGTCACTGTTTTACGTCCAGCATTTACCGAACAAAGCGTACATCAAAACGGACAGCCCTTAATCAACCCTTCAACCTTGTACCGAGTATCAGTATTAATGTTGGTTGGTCAAAACCTCAGAGCTCCATAATTTATTCACCTTTTGTAAGCACACTCCGGATGTAAAATTTATGCAGACCCTCTTCGGCTTCGTCGCCGGGCTTCTGTTTTATACACAAATGCAGCATAATTTATGGTCAACACTACGGGATGGGGTGGTTTGAGCCTGGAGTCTACGAACCTTTCGGACAGTGTTGTGAATTGTTGGAGAGTTTCACCAAAAAAGGTATGTTTGTATCATTTGCCAACGACCCGGTGCCCCGGGAATGGCGGAGAACTGATTGAAGGGAGAAATTTATTCTACGTCGTTATCGCCCATCGATAACCAGTCTACGAGGAGAATGGCTTTCACTCTCCATTAAACGGTTACGATTATGACGGCGACGACGACGACGACGACGACGACGACGTCGGCAGCAGGGCTGTCTGGATTTCATAATCTATCGAATAATGTTTGGGAACAATAATTGAGCCTCGTTTCCGTTCTTTGCCTATTTCCCACGGGGGGTTTCAATACACGACAAACACACACTCACTCACAAAGTCACACATTCACACACGAGTTCGATAGTGACGTGTTGGTGCCGAAAGAGTAATCGATTGAGCCACCTTCTCCGGAATAGACCGGGGCTTCGATGGTGCGCGATTAATGGGGACGTATACATTTTTATGAGCTGCCATTGATCGCAGAACTGATGGTTCTCAGGTGGGGAAAAGTATTGTGTCTAGAGGATTGATGGAAATTTTTAGTTTTTGCTTGGCTGTTTTTATAAAGTGCCAAATCGTATATATGCTTTCAGAACTTTGAGCATAGTTGCTCACGTCATTTGAAGAGGATGAAAAGTGACTATGGAGAAAGCAAACTTTTCGTTCATTGTTGACTCGCAATTTCCAAGATCTTGGAAACTGCCAGTCGACAGCCAACCAAAACGTTCTATCTATCTATCTACCTATTCTATCTATGTTACTTATGAAATCTTGTCATATCTTTTTGTCATCCTAAATAACAACTTGTTTTCCAGTTATACGTTTCACTGTATTTCAGTCAAAAGTCAAATAATATATTATATATTTGAGAGATTGATAATCATTTTCCATTATCAAATAACTACTGAGAAGAGGAATACTATTGTTGGCAAACTTATAACTGCCAGCGCACCTGATGTTCCATCGACCTTGCACCACACATACATACAGCAATAGACAGGTAACGTGAATGTCAAAGATTTTATGAAAGTCATATGCTTATTTTAAGATTCCAAGTTAAACAGCGATTTAATAGAGTATTCTAACTAGCAAAGTCCTTACTAAGCTTAGTTGGCAAAGGCGCCGCTACAAAACAACACCATGCTGGAGGTGGCTTCTACATGCCACACAATCATACTAATGCAAAAATTGTACCAGCCATTGAAAGTTCTCAATTAATAACTGAGGAAGTGCGTCTGAAACATTGTGTTGAGGGCAGGTGTAAAGTCCCAGTAGGGACGTAATATAGCCGGGAAGATGATGAACCATCAATTCAAATCACGCCCGACAGATATTGTTTCGTGATATCTGATTGCTCAGCAATTGTTTCATAGAGCTTAAGGTTATCGAAGAACATGAAAAAGTTGATTGAATGTTTTTTTAAAGCTTCACAAATATCAGGAATTAATTTTATGATCTTGTGTGTTTTTTTTTTCATTAAAGTCACGTATGTCTGATAATTATTTTATGTTACCAGGCTAGTCAGAAATTATTTCAAAGACTTTCAGCATATCAATCTTGAGATCTCTCTTGAGTTTCGATGACTTCTCTGAAGTTCAGTGAATCAATCAAAAGATCTGAGAACTTCTTGAACTTTGATGTTTACTGAATTTCTTTGAACTTTCCGTAAGTTTCTCTGAAGTTCCATGAAGTTTTCTGAAGTTCCAAGGACTTTATTTAAGATCAGTGAACGTTTTTGAAGTTCCAAGAACTTCTCTACAGTATCGCGAACCTCTCGAAATAAACGTGATATTCTTTGCGGTTTAATGAACTTCTTTGAAATTTCGAGGACTTCTCTAAAGTCTCGTGTAGTTTTCTGAATATCCATGAACTTTTCGGAAGTTCTCTGAATTTTTCTCAAAATTTCTTGTAAGTTTATTTCAAAATCTCAATAGTTTCCCTGAAATTCCGTGTAGGTCTCTGAAATTTTGTTATCTTCTCTATGGTATCGTGAATTTTTCTTAATTAACATGAACTTCTTTGAGGCGTCATGAACTTCTTTGAAGTTTTGAGAACTTCTTAAAAGTTTCGTGTATTTCTCTGAATATCCGTAATGTTTTTGAAGTTCTGTGAATTCGTCTTAAAAATCTTAATAATCTCGTCTTAAAAAGTTCCTTAACACTCTTTCGTAAGTTTCCTTAAAAATCTCAATAATTTCTCTTAAGTCCGGGATCTTTTGATTAGTTCAATTAACTTCTTTAAAGTACCGTGAATTTTCGGAAACTTTTTGAAATTCCATAAATAAACCTGAATTTCTTTGAAGTTTCGTGGACTCTTTTCAAGTTGTGTGAACTTCTCTGAAGTCTCGAGAACGTTTCTGAAGTTTCGAAGACTTAGGTGAAAAATCGTGATCTGCTTTCTAGTACCTTGAACTTCTCTAAATTACCGTGAACTTCTTTAAGATTCCGCGAATTTTCATGAACACTTCTGAAGTTTCGTGAACTTCTCTTAAGTTACGAGGACTTCTCTTAAGTTTCATGTACTTTTATGAATGTCTGTTAACTTATTTGAAGTTCCGTGAAGTTCTTTAAAAAGATTTTTCTGAGGATTCGTGAACTTATCTGGTGATTTTTCTTAAGTTCCAAGTACTTTTTTGACGTTCCGTTAGTACTCGAAACTTAAGAAAAATCACCAGATAAGTTCACGAATCCTCAGAAAAATCTTCGGAACCTTTGAGAAGAACTTGGAACTCCAGAGAAGTCCTTAACAATTCAGAGAAGTTCACGTAACTTTAGAGAAGTCCACAGAACTTCAGATAAGTTCACGCAACTTCAGAGAAAACCTTGAATTTTAAGGGACAATTTTTTAAGAACTTCTGACTTCACAAAAAGAACTGAGGACTTCTCTGAAGTTCCGAGAGTTTCTCTGAAGTGTCGAGGACTTCTCTGAATTGTTAACGACTTCTCTGAAGTTCCAAGGACTTTTCAAAGGTTCCGAAGATTTTTCTGAGGATTCGTGAACTTATCTGGTGATTTTTCTTATGTTCCGAGTAGGATTTATCTAAAGTTCTCTGAAGCTTCGCGGACTTTTCTGAAATTCTGGGCGTTGAAAACTTTCGGACACTTTCCACTTCGGAACTTTTCTGAAGTTTTTGAAACTTCTTTGAAGTTTTAGGGAGTTATCCAAAATTCTTAGGAGTTCTTTGAAATTGTTGACAGTCATTTTAAATTTTTGGTAGCTCCACTGAAGAATTTTAGACTTGCATGTAATTCTGGGCATTTTCCTGACATTTTATGGACTTAACAGAAGTTCCAAGAATGTCTCTAAAGTTCCGATGACTTTTCTGAATATCCGTGAAACTTCTGAATATCTTTGAATTAAATTTAATCTCATAAATCCTCTAAAGTTTCGTGACCTTTTTTCCGTAATCTTCTCTGAAGCTTCAAAGATTTCTCTGAAATTCCGTGTATCGAATGTTTCGTAAACTTTTTAAAATTCCATAAACCCCTATGAATATCCGTGAACTTCTGTGAAGTTCCGAGAAATACTATGGAGTTTCGAGAACGTTTCTGAAGTCTCAAGGATTTATCTGGAAGTCCATGAATTTCTCTTAATGGAATTGTTATTATCATTCTAATATAATTCACTATATTATACATCATTACAATATTCATTTACTATATATTACTTTATCACTTTGAATAAACATTTTCCTACCGATTCGATTATGGTGCTGTGAATTCTACTCCAACAGTTTCAGCGAGAGTGACGCGCTCTTCTTAAGAAGTCATTCTGTAGAAAGCTTAATAAGTTTTGCGAATTGGTTTATTCGATTTGTTGGATCGTATCGCTGGAAGGAGATTCTTATGATTCCGCGGGTTTCGCGTAAGTGTCTATGTTTATGTGTCTTACCGTTTTTTGCACTTCATACAGCGTTACTGTGAATACAAAACCGGTAACTCAATTTGATCTTGCTATATTTAGTGGAGCTGCATACATGACAAGGTCTTAGAAGGGTACCTTTCATACAGGTACATTCAAAACATTCTGTGATCTGCTTTATAGTACCGTTACCTACTTTATAATACCGGGAACTTATCTTTTCTCTGTGAACTATTCCGTGAACTCCTCTAAAAATTTGTTCGTTAGATCCAAGGACTTCTCTTAAGTTCTGAAGTTTTCTCTGAAGTCTCATTGGCTTCTTTAAAGTTCCCTGCATGGCTCTAAAGTTTATTTTTTAATCTTGTTCGAAGACATTTGCGAAGTTCCGTGGACTATTCTGAAGTTTTTTAAAAACAGTAATCTGAAATTCTTAAGAATCTCTGAGGTTCCGTGAACTTCTCTATAGTTCCGCAAACTTCTCCGACGAACTCGGAGGTTTTCAAAACTTTCGAAAACTTTAAACTCCGGAACTTCTCTGAAGTCTTCTCTGAATTTCTCTGAGCTTTTCTGAACTTCTCGGAACTTCTCGGAACTTCTCAGAAATTTTTGTTAGGAGTTCTAGAGAACTATCTTAAATTTGTTGAGTCATCCTTGAAGCTTTCGATCTTTACTAAAATTCTCGACTTCTTTAAAGTTACGAGGACTTCTTTAAAGTTTCGAGGTTTTTTTTGTGAAAAATCGAAGACTTTTCTAAAGTTCTCGTAAGTTTTCGACACTTTCTGAATTCTCTGAAGTTTTCTGATAATTTCGGGATTTTCTCCCGAGTTTTCTGAATTTTTAGGGAGTTATCTGAATTATTTATTTTGTTTTGCTTAGGGCAAGATGGTATGGTTATATTAGGGCATCAGGTACAGATCCGAGAACAGGATAGGCCATGTCGGTGATTCTTTTGGAAGGACGGATCTGGGAAAGTTGTCATATGCGATATGTTTGTCATGTCTTTTGGAGCGTGTGGTCCAGCAGTGCATAATTCGTCAAAAATCTGAATGCCTAGCAGTTTTTTGGGAAGTATCCACAAGCGGTGTACGCTATCGAAAAACGGCACTACGTGGAAGAAATGCTAGTGAGCGGAAGGGCAGAGAATGAAGGAAAATACGTTCACTCCTATGGTGGCTTCAACATCCGCAACCCAAGTAGCACACTTCAATCATACTTAGTTGTAGTTACTTGATTGTGACATAGCAAGGCATATTTATGTCATATCAACCGAGTATGGGCAACTAGGGAACTGGATATGTAACTATCCAGTAGTTCTGAAGTCACTGGCAGAAGAAGAAAACCACTGTGAAGAATCTTGAACTGACAATGGAGCTAAAGAAAAAGTTCTAGGATTGTGGTTGTGCACTGAGGAGGATACGTGCAGGTACAAAGTAGGACGGACCCGCTATGACCAAGCGCTGCTAAAAGGATGACAATGTTCTTCGAAATGGGAAGTACTCAAAGTACTCATGCCAATCTTCGATCCACTTGGTTTATCTGTTCACTTTCTAATCGACCTGAAGGTGCTACTGTAGGAAATATGGCGCTCAGAAGCCCGATGGGGTTGAGGAGATTGGTACTGAGATAGCAACAAAGATGTTACTTGTGCCAAAAGACTAGCGAAAAGAAACAGCAGAGATCAGTAAGGTGATATTGTTAGCCCCATTTGAGCATAGGCGAAAGATCCTGTAGAGGTCGAATATAAACCTGGACGATTTTATTAAATGGTTCAATTCTCATTTGTCCATCCAGCAACAAGTTCGTGAATCCGGAGTCTCGTTTCGGAGATGAGCCGTGGTAGCGGATACGTCAAAACAATCAAAAGTAAATCAACCAACGAGCCGATTTTGTACAGCTGTCAAGATCGCGTTGTCACTGAATGTAGTAATTGTTGGAATACGCCACATTAGTCAAAGCAGTAATCTTAAGCAGTTATCTTAAGATTTTCGGGTTTTCTTTGAAGCTTTCGATTTTTACTAAAGTTCTCGAAACTTCTCTGAAGTCTTCTGGAATATGCTGAAATTTCCTGGGATTCGCTGGAGGTCACTTGAACTCTCGGGACTTTTATTAAGTTCTCAGAACTCCAAAGCACTTCTGTCCAGCCAAGAGGGAACAATGCCGCATTTGCAACTATTTTGGAAGAAACGTGAGTCGACATCATCAATTCCACAGAAGCTTTCATCACACGAGCAGCATTCCTTTCAACGTTTCTTCTCATAAAAGATTCTGCGTCGTTTTTCGCTCCAGTACTTCACATCCCGTTTTGTTGAATGTTGGGGTTAGTTTTACAACTGAAATAGGTTTTTACCAGAAACTTATCTTTGTCATGAATATCTGATGCCCTGACATGGCATCTGAAATTTTCTTGAGGAATTAAATTTCTTGTGAAGAAAATGTCTGTCTCTGGTTAAGAAAATAATCTTACGATTGAAGAACAACCTGACACATAACATTAAGATCCAAGGACATCTTATGAAGCTCGTCCACGTCGCTACGTGAGCTGTCAGTCATGGCAACAGGACTTTGTTGTTGACTCTGTAGATGCATAAGTTGTTGCATTTGAAAAAAGGAGATATGGTGATTTAGGGCCACTTGAATTAAGCTTGATATCATGAAATATGTTTTAAGTAGCGTAGAGAGTTATCTTATGCTTTCTTTAGAAACTATTTGCGTTTATTTTGTCATGAGTGTAAGCAATTAATTACGAACCAACGTCGAAAATTTTCACTTATACGAATTAACAATCAAGTGCTATTTGAGATGCGAGTATTCGTGAGATCAATCTGATTATAAATACATGACAAAAATCCTATTTTGAAATAATGCTAAATACGTGCCTGGTTTGGAAATTTAACATGTAAGTGAAAGATAATGATATTGTGAAAGTTTTCATGTGACTTTTATTGTATGTAAAGGTAACCTCGGAATGCGCGTGACTCTCCAGACATTCTGAAATGAAATGGGCAGCTGGATCTGCAGTAGAGCTATGACTTTCTATCTCCCGTACTAAAACTGATTTCAATGGTCACTTACAGGTTTGTTGCAAACAGATTCCTTCCATAATAAAATTACTGGTCAATGTTCCGCATTACTATGCTCAAGTTGGTTCGTTAACCCGTCGTGCCGTGTTATTCACTAAGTTCTAAACAAGTGCTCGTGTAAAGGGTTAAACCAGGAATGTTTGATTGTTCTATCCTTTGCTTAATGCTAGGTAGGAGCCACTTGAAGCCATTGTGTACTCTGTACTGTGTAGTTGATTATTGGTAATCGATATTCAAAAGAGAACGGAGAACGTTTCTGAGAGAGATAATGCTTCCAGAGCAGGAGCGAATAGGTTGATAACTGGCCTTGTTATATACGATTAAGAGATCCAGAGCAGGTGACAACAACATATGAATATCAAATGTTGATCTTGATAAATGCCCTTGGTATTAAATAGCTCAGATTAAGATGTAAAATACCTAAGCAAAATACCTACGAATTGCAAGCAATATATCTCTCGAATAACAAAACTTGTTATTTTGGATACCTGGGGATACATTAGAGGTACTATTTTGATATTGTCTTACCTCAATTTGGAATTCGCATAGCATTGTGGGAACTATTTTATGGTATTATATATCCAAAGGTATTTTACCTCTTAAACTGAGCTCTTTAATACCAAGGCCAGTTATCGAGCTATTCGGTTCTGCTCGGGATAGCACCCCTGAGGATAATACCATAAAATTGTTCCTACAATGTTATGCGAATACCAAATTGAGATAAGACAACACCAAAATAGTACCTCTCAGGTATTCCAAGGTATCCAAAACATCAAGTTTTGTTATTCGAGAGATATTTTGCTTGCAATTCTTAGGTATTTTGTTTAGGTATTTAACCTCCTAATCTGAGCTCTTTAATACCAAGGCCAGTTATCAAGATCAAAGTTAGGTATTCATACGTTGTTGTCTCCTGCTCGGGTTGCGTGGCCTGTTGACGCCACTTGCGACTTTTGAAATAGCCGGAGTGTAATTCGACACTTCTGCCTATATTGTGTAAGCGTTGCTTAGTTTATATTTATGCCCCAGTAGCACAGTTGTTACAAATGAGTTGAGATTACTTATATGTGACTCATTCTAGTCATAATCAAGTTGCTGTAACTTGTTTAGACGGTTGTCTGCTGCTCATGTGATTCTTCGATGCTACCTATGAATTGCTTTGCTTAAAAAGGTTCGATGACTGAGAAGGGTTCAAGTCAAATGAAGTCTGACATCATAGCAAGCGGTGTGTCGTAGGCACATTCGAAGTTAGTTAGTCGAGCAATTCAGATTACTTATAGACTTCTGGTGGAGGTAGTTAATAAACCAGCTAGTCAAAATCTCAACTGGTATGTGCACAGTTCGTTTCAAACGAAATGAGTTCAAATTTTGGGAAGCTAATGTGAACCTTATTTGAAATCAATTTAAACAGAACATTTGAAAATTTCTATGAATATAGTGTGTATGTTTTTGTAGTTTTAAATCAACAAACTCTAACACTGAAACCAACCATATGTCTAGGCTAAAAAAGTCGTTTGTTTAGGCACAGTAGAAAAGAGTAAGAAATCAGACAGTACTTCTAGGGGACTGAGTCCGGTCTTGAGCCAGCCACAGCCATAACTCACAATCGGTTGTGGTTGCTCATGCAATTTGTGATCCAGTTTTGTCCCCTTGTCACGGGGCCAGTGCTGCAAATCAACCAGGTAAGCAACCCCCTTAAGTCCTGTTTTCCTTTCTCTCTCTCTCTCTCTCCATCCAGGCATACGTTCCGGACTCTGGACTTTTTTTTGACACTCCCGTTCCCTCTCTCCCCTCTGGAACCAACTCAACAGCAAACAGCCACATAAATCGAAATGAAACACATTAATTCGTTAGTGGGGTCACATTTATAAAAATGACATTTAAATTGCTTTCGGGGGTTGGAAATTGGAAGTGTCGAGGGTTGGTTATTTTTTTATTTGGGCTAGGCCCACGCTTCAACGAGTTCCGCCGATCGGTGCGTGCACGTGCTCTTTTTATTGATTCCCGATCCAATTTCGCTTTCATCCGCAGGAAAGTAGATTGCATGTTGGAAAGAAGCCGCACAAAACTTTCGATTTCATCCGTGAATTGGGGCCCGGCACCAGGTTCACCGCGTCGAAGGCAACAGAAATGAATTAAAAAGAATATTTTCCGGAAAACCCCGCAAACGACTTGCAATGCGTGTTCTTCGTTTTACTTTTCCTTTATGACGAGTCTCGGGTAACACCGGCAGCACCAGAAGCGACAACGCCAATCACGCATAATAGGTCAATAAATAACACCCGATTCCCGGTAACCTCCCAGATGCAACCTTCAGGATGCCGCCCGTTTATTGCGTTGGTAATAGAATAGAAAATGAGCCACCAACGCTCGACATTAACGAGACGAAGTTTTTTTTTCTCTTTCTTTACATTTTGATTTATTTTACTCCACAACGGCAGGTGTTCACGTGTTGTATGGACAATTTACATGATTGGAGTTTGGGCGAGTCGAGGTTTCATGTTTGATAAATTAAGGGAATTTAAGGTGTTGGCTTTTGAGGGCTGGTGGTCAAAATGAAAAACATTAATTTACCAAGTGATTGGAAGTAAAAGTTATAGCTTGGAACTAATTAGAATATTTTATAATGAACTTAGAAAATTATTATCAACATGAGAATGGCTATGAAAGAAGTGAAGAACTGAGGCCACATAAAACAGCCGATGTTTCTTATATCCAAGTGATGTTTCCTATGATTCAAGTAGGGCATAGCCCACTTAGTGATGGAACAAACTCTTTTGCTTATTACAGCGCTCTTACCCGAGCAGGAACGAATATCTTGATAACTGGGCTTGGTATTTAAGAGCGCTGAGCTTTTAAGAGATAAAATACCATAAAAATGATCCCACATTCGAATACCAAATTGAGCTGAGACAATACCAAAATATTACCTCTCAGGTTTTTCCAGGTATTACAAATACATAATTTTTTCATTCGAGTGATATTTTGCTTGCTATTTTTAGGTATTTTACCTCTTATGCTATGCTCCTTAATACCAAGGCAAGTTATCAAGCTCAAAATTAGATATTCTTATGTTATTTTCTCCTACTAAAAACAAAAACAATTGATGGGCAGTTTTTCATTTCATAAAACGGTCTTGTTTTGGAAGCACAACACAAGAGGAGCGTAAAAAAAAAGTTGGGGAAAATTCTACATGGTGCACGTCCAAGTTGGCTAACGTGTAGAAATAGGGCCCGTGCTCAAAACGTTCTTCTCTTAATGACGACTCGAAAGCCACAAAGTAAACGCTGGAGTTGAACTGTCAACTGTCAGCTCCATGGAAAGATCGTGAAGTTCATCAGACGCAACCCAGGTGTAGGATGGAACGGTCGAAATTTGGTCGACTCAAATAGTGTTGACGTAGTTTTAGTAATCGTGCATTTAAAAAAACTTGAACACTCATTCTCTAGCTGTATGCGTACGGATTGTAGACGCTATTTTGTTTTTGCCATTTTTCTATTCAGTTGTCAAAATGGCGTCGAAGCCAGAAGAGCAGCATATCAAAATTTTGCACGTGCAAGCTGAATTCAAATTATTCCTAAGCCGATTTGGCAAAATCACTGAATCACTGACAAATCACTGACATCACAGAAACGCTAAAAAATATATTGATTTTGCCTCGACAGTTTCTGGTTGTAGTGAACTTTTGTCCATATGTAAGTTTCTACCTAAGATAACATTTTTCATAAAAAAATAAAACGTCAAATTTCCTGGACTAATTTTCTGTAAAGGCTTTTGTAAATTATGAATTTTGGTTTTTCAAAAAATCATGACATGTAAACGATTATTCTGATCAAAATGCGGTCTGAGTAATAAAGGGCGAACACGAAATTATTGCGACACCGAAAATGTCATTCCAATTTTCTTATAATGTTTAGAATCAAACTAAAATTTTAGGGTAGTTTTATACATATATTTACTTCAAAAATCAAAAGAAAAGTTAATCGATGGAGCCTTGAGTGTAAAATTGAACGCATTTTCGCTTGATGCCCTCCATCAAAGTCAGTGTCATCCGGTACCAGTTTCTAAGTTTTTTTTACCATTTTCTTAACATGTCCTTCTCGTCTTTGACTGTCTTCTTGCTCTTCCGAAGTTCCCGCTTCATCGTTGCCCAGTATGGCTCCACCGGGCGCAGCTCCGGACAGTTTGGCGGATTCATGTCCTTTGGAACAAAATCGACAAAATTGGCCTCATACCACTCCAGGACACTTTTAGAATAGTGGCATGATGCCAAATCTGGTAAAAATAGCGGAACTTCGTCGTGCTGCTGCAAGAACGGCAAAAGGCGCTTCTCGAGGCACTCAGATTTGTAGATCTCGCCATTTACTGTGCCCTTTGTCACGAAAGGCTCACTCCTCAGTCCGTTTTTCAGAGTACGTTAGATAAGTTCTTCAGAGAAGCTTAGGGAAGTTCTTCAGAGAAGTTCAGGAAAATTCTTCTGAGAAGTATAGAGAAGTTCAGGTGAGTTATTCAGAAAAGTAAAGGTAAGTTCTTCAGAGAGGTTCAGAAAAACTCCAGAAAAGTTCAGGCAGGTTCTCCAGAAAAGTTCAGAACGGAACTTCAGGAATTTCTTCAGAAGAATTTCAGATAAGTTTTTCAGACAACTTCAGGAAAGTCCTCCAGAGAATGTAAGAGAAGTTTTTCAGAAGCGTTCAAGGATGTTCTACAGAGAACTTTAAATAAGTTCTTCAGATAAGTTCGGGAAGGTTCTTCAAAAGTAATTTCAGGGAAGTTCATCAGGGGAACTTTAGGGCAGTTCTTCACAGGAATCTCCTAGAAGTTTTTCAGAGGAATTTTAGAAAAGTTTTTCAGTGAACTTCAGGAAAGTCCTCCAGAGAATTTCAGAGAAGGTCTTCAGAGATCTTCAGATAAGTTCTTTCGAGAAGTTTAGGGAGGTTCTTGAGAAAAAATCAGGTAAATTCTTCAGGAAAGTTTTTCAATTCTTCAGAGAGGCTAAATGGAGTTCTTCAGAGAAGTTCAGGAAAATTCTTCTGAGATGTTTAGAGAAATTCTTTAGCGAAGTTCAGGGTAGTTCTTCAGAGAAGTCCAGGAATGTTTTTCAGAGAACTTCAGATAAGTTCCTCAGAGAAGTTTGGGAAGGTTCTTAATAAGTAATTCCAGGGAAGTTCTTCAGCGGATCTTTAGGTAATTTCTTCAGAGAAAGTTTAGGAAAATTCTTCAAAGAAGTTCAGAAAAATTCTTCAGAGATGTTTTGAGAACTGCTTAAGAGAAGCCTAGGGAAGTTCTTCAGAAAAGTTCCGAGATGTTTTTCAGAGAACTTCAGATAAGTTCTTCAGTCCGCAGTTCCTTTTTCCTCTTGCCGGTGAAAAACTCCAACCCCTGAATTTGCTTAAAATCGGCTTTTATATACGTTTCATCGTCCATCACACAGCAGCCATATTTTGTCAGCATCTTCTCGTAGAGCTTCCGTGCCCGAGTTTTAGCCGTCGATTGTTGCCGCTCATCGCGGTTTGGGAAGTTCTGTACCTTGTATGTATGTAGTCCAGCTCTCTTCTTTGCATTCTGGACGTAGCTCTGCGATATGTCGATCTTTTTAGCCAAATCACGGCTTGAGACGCTGGGATTTGCTTTAATCATCCGCTTCACCTTTCCCTCCGTCTTTTTGTTCTCCGGTCCCGGTTTTCTTCCAGCTCCTTTGCCGTGGTCCAACGTCAACCGCTCCTGGAACCGCTTCAACACTCTGGAGACGGTTGAATGGTGAATGTTCAACATTTTCCCCAACTGCCGGTGCACAGGTCAGGACATTCCAGGTGTTTGGAAAAAATTGTTCTCTCGACTCGAGTTGGTTCACCTCCATTTTCGTTGAATCGAAAAACACGACTTCGAGTTTGACAGCATGTAAACAATACACATCAATGAGAAAGTGTGCAAAATTTGGTTGATTTTTACCCAATGGTAAAAAAGTTATGCCCTGTTGAATGTGTCGCAATAATTTCGTGTTCACCCTTTAGTTGTAGGTCATGAAGTGTTATTCAAGCAAAATTTACACTGAAACTTAAAAAATGTAAATACATGCTGAAAAAATTAAAAAAACATTTTCTCAATGGAACCCCCTTTGAATTTTCTAATTCTTGTTTTTGTAAAAGCTTGAAGTTTTATCCTAAAATTTGGTAAAGAGTTCAAGACGGTAACCTGAACTCGACTAACTGACATAATCTCGAGTTATTAGTACGAGACACTGAAGAAGTCTGCACATTGTAGGCGAAATACGCGTATCTGCCAAGATAAGCAAAGGTAGTTGGAATTAAATGGAAAATACAAATTTTTCTTTTTATTTTAGTAAGTAACGGGTAAGTCTGACTGCCACCGTATCTGAAAAAAAAATTGCCTGCATTTTAATAATATATTATAAAAATACATTTTGTTGTGGAGATCACAACAAACTTTGAAAAAGAGCCAAAAAAAAAAATGCAACAACATAAATTTCGGTTTTTTAAAATTCGCAATTATTTATGAACAGGTAAGCTAACGAAAAAAATGTTTTCAAATTAAAATTAATGCATTAATTTAGTATCGGTATATTTAATGCAAAAAAAAAAAACAATTTTCAAAATTTTCAAAAATTTCATATATATTTAAAAACAAAAAATAAAAAAGTTAAAGCAGTGACCATCTACAACTCTTCACCAACTTTAATGACACAGCTTAAGCTTTTTCAAAAATAAAAATTAGAAGGATCGAAGGGGTGATCTTTTTGGAAAATCAGCGTTTTATGTTTTTAAGGCATGAATTTACAATTTTTATTTAGTTTTAGTGTATTTTTTCTCGAAGAACATTTTATTACCTACAACTTATTTTAAGACGACATTTTGATCAGATCATCATATTTGATCATCAGAGATCAGAAAATATTTGCGAAATATTTTTTTTGAAAAAATAAAATCCACATTTTAAACACGTATAAGGGCGTTTTTTGAAAATTAGTCCAGGATAATTTTGAATTGTTTAATGAAAAACCTTAATTTGTGTAGGAACCTACATATGGACAAAATTTCATTCAGATCGGAGAGAGTAGGTCCAACCGGTTGGCTATTCTGGCTGAAAATGCTCTTCAATATTACCAAATGAACCGTGTCTAATGTTATAAAAGTGTTCGGAGACCGTCCGACGACTGCCAGGAAGCCCGGATCAGGAAGAAACCGAAGCCGCGGTGACCAGAAGAATAGTGGCCAGCATTTTCAAATGCAATCCCAACCTTTCTATCAGAGATATTGGAAACAAATTGCGAAAGTCACACATAACAGTGCGAAGATCAAAGACACAAACCAGGTTGTCAACAAGGTTACATTGATGATGATGATGATGATGATGAGATACTACCATCTATTGTAGCAAGGTAACTTTCCATAGCAGTGGAATAATCTGAAAAACGATTTGATCAGGATTCTACTGTTGTTTGTGATCTTCAAGCTCCTGTATGAAGGGCCAAAAACGTTTGGGCGGGCCCGTAAGCAGAGACACTTACGCGAAACCCGCGAATAAAGGGAAGAGAATCTCCTTCCAAAAGCAAGTTCACACATACAGCATTAGAGTCGAGCTCTCGATTGACAGAATAAACCCAATAGATGGGGTCGAAGAGCCCGCCCTCGTTCCACGAAATGTTAACAATAGGGAGGAGGCAGTCCCATGCTCCCTATCCAAATCGTTTCACTTGGGTGCCCTGATGGTCCCTTCCTTTTCCCGTTATATATTATGTCGATATGATGATATTCAGTATACTTTGTAATGGTGTAATGTTGATTACTTACCTTGTGCTAGAAAATTTGTCTGAAAGTAAAATTGATTAGGGTTTATACCGTTCTTTATTGCTCTGTGTTGTCTCGATGTTACTGCATTCGAAGAGTTGACTTTAGGATGACGATATGATATTGCTCGTGTTCATAGAATAGGGAAGAGAATAGAAAGGAAAAGGGATTAGTGATTGGTAACACGCTATGCGCATGTGAGATTTTCATGGTGATATTCTCACAACGGCCGTTCAGAATGGTTCGACGGATACATATGAGAGATCATTCCCGTTGAGTTTCCGCTCGTTTACTCAATTCCATCATGTTTGGTTATAGAATACATGAAACGTTTTACAACGTGCTTCATTTGGGAATAACAGGGCAATGATCCCCCATCGCATCTTCAAGTGATCATTACAAGCTGTCCATTTGGTTCAGGCACTTTTGAACGTTGATGGGGTAGCCGATTCACACATGAAATCTGCCGCGACCAACTCGACAGAACGCGCCCATACCCCTTTCTGAACCGAAGGGCAGGGAGGCTGTCAACAAGGTTACATTGACACCAAATCGAGATGATAAGCAAAACACAACAGAGTAAGTTGTACACGAGTTTGTTGTCCAAGTTTGATCCCATGCTCCCAGGTTAAGAGTTTTACACAGCTACTGGAAAAGGAAAATTTCAAGATAAGTTAAAGCAGAAAAAAATGTCAAAGTTTCCGAAAAAATACTTGGTTTGGTTGCACCTGTGGGCTAAAAAGCGAAAGTTCCGTGACAACTGGAACTGTCAACCAAAATAATTATTTATGTAATTATGTAATGTGTTGTTTTGGCCAGATTTCGCTTCTTGCCATTATGAAAAAATGGCTCAGGAATGGTATACCGCCAATAATGTGTAAATCGTATCTAATGAGAAAAACTTTCAAAACTCGCCGAAACTGCGCCCAATTGAACAATATTGGGCAATCGTAAAGAGAAACCTCTAGAGAGCTCAACAAACAGTTGGAAGTGAAAACAAATTCAAGGCAAATTGGCGTCAAATAAGGTGGACATAACAGCGAAACAAAATCTGTTTTGAAGACGATGAACTTCGAAAAGAGATAAAGATTAATCATTAACATACTCAACTTATTAGTGTGCACTTAATCATGGTGAACCAATTTTTGACCGTTCCACCCTTTATTTAATAGTAATGTATTTCAATCAATATTACGTTCTCAGTTATAATGTCCTATTAGAGTCCTCGTGAAATAAGGCGATGTTTCGTGGATTAGCCGTTAGGTAACAAATACTCCGTGTTATATTACGGACCTTGCTGAATTTGCTCTAAAACAGAACTAATCCCGAGGAGAAACATAAAGTACGAATAGACACACAGCAATCAGAGGTAACAATTACAATACGTGAAATAGTGGATATGTAGGATCTAGGTCGTCTCCCTGGTGGGACGAACCAGCCTCAGGCTGAATGCGAAACATCGACAACAGCAACATCAACAATAACAACAATAACACCAATAACAACAAAAACAACAACATCTCTACCTTGCTCTCAAATTTAGTAGATAACATTCATGCCATCCTTGCGCTTAGTTCTTCAACAAATTTTTGGAAAAAAATTTGAAAAGAGACAAATGTTCATACAGGTCTGTACAGATATTTTGAAAAACTATCTGGCATCCCTGGCGATATGAGTTGTTCTGCAGAAGTCACAGTAAAAAAAATTCACTTAGCTACTACTGGAACACATGTAGATATTTATCAAAGTTTTTTCGAAGTCTTACACACTAGACGAATAAGTTTCATAACTCGATTTTCAATCCATACCACAAGTGTGGCACACTAAGGAATACTTTTGACAGTTGAGCTCATAGAAATAATAAACCAGCAACCTTGCCAATTTGCAATGCCTGGTTGCCAGGCTCAGCAGAATATAACAATTTGGGCTTTCAACACATCAGGCTCTTCGGCACTTTATGGGAACTCCAATAACATTGCAACGCTTGTAGACAAACTCAAAAACCAAGCACAGAAGAAAAGTGTGGTGAGCAATCCTCCCCATGTATAATTCTGACATTCAATTGCTTTATAATAAAGGGTGTTTCGATCAAAATTTGGTCGGCTTAAACTTGTCGCGTTTCCTTTCATCATGCATTAAAAAATTTTACACACCCCTCATTTTGAAGATGTGTGCGTGTAGCATCATGCCTCTATTTTGATTTTGAGATTAGCACTTCGGTTATCAAAATGCCGTCGACGGAAGAGAAGCAACGCATCAAAATTTTGCACGCGCTTTGCCAAAATCCAAACTACTATCACGCCAAGTTGACGAAATTGTTGAATGTAGCTAAATCAACTGTTACCAACGTATTTCAAGTGTTCGGTGAACGTTTGTCGACAGCCAGGAATGCTGAATCGGGGGTAAATCGAAAGCCGGAGCCACAGCGACGCCAAAAAGAGTGGGCCGCTGTTTCGAGCGGATCCCCAACCTCTCCGTCCGAGAAGTCGCAAAGAAGCTGGGAGTGGTGCCTTCATCCGTGGATAGCGCTAAAAAACCAGCTGGACTGTCGACTTACAAGAAAGTGGTGACTTCAAATCGCCACGATAAACAAAACACGTCGGCCAAAGCATGATCGCGATAGTTTTACACGACGATGTTGACTAAGTTTGATTGACGAATAAACCTACGTCAAGGCAGACTTTAAACAGCTTCCAGGACAGGAATTTTATACGGCAACCGGACGGGAAAAACTGGCAGATATTTTCTGAACGAGTGGCTTCAAAATCGTCTACTGCCTTTCCTGAAGCGACGCAATTGTTCCGTTTAATTTTGACCGGATTTGGCATCTTTCCATTACGAAAAAAAGGCCATGGAGTGGTTTGCTGTCAACAACGTTCAAGAACTCTCCCAACACGCCAGAGCTCCATCGAATCGAACAATATTGGGCCATCGTCAAGCGGAACCTTAAGAAGACTCAAAAACCTGTAGTGAGCGAGAAACGGTTCAAGGCAAACTGGCGGTCTGCGGCGAATAAATTGGACAAGGAGCCTGTTCAAAATCTTATGTCAGGTGTTAAACAACCCGGCAATTCGCATTCGGTAAATTGGAAGCTTAGCTGAATATCTCTGCTGTGTTTTGTATTAACTGAACTTGGAAAAGTAAAAGAATTTGACTACCATAATAACTTTGATCGCCTCACACACATTACTGTTTGGCCATATTTTGATCAGAACACCCTTTAGTTGAGAAACTTCATACATTAAAGTGTTCTATTCGTCAAGCCACTCATAGGTCAGTTTTGGAAAACATAGTTTTACTGGACATCTTCATTCATTTAGTCTGTTATATGAATTATTAATTCCATCACGGTACTCTATCATATCATACTTTGTTTAGAGTATGTACACGAAACATGTATGGCTTAATTGACACATTTGCCTGCTTTTTTCTTAATAATTTTTCAGTTTTCATCGCTCTATAATTCTACTCGCTTGTTTCAAATATTTATCTGAATAGAAGTTATTATCAAATGCAACATCCGAAAAAAAAAACTGCAACATCTGGTTCTGTCTGCGGTTCAGGAACATGTTGAAATTCTCTTTCATCGCCCCGACTCGAATAAAATAAATTTACCAACCCGTTCATTTCTCCCGCTTGCTTTGACCAGTGCACAGTGGGGAGCAAAAGGGGCTAAAATTTAGGCTCAAATTTTGAAGAAATTTAATTTTAGGTTCGTTAAAAATTGCAGGATGAAAAAGCGATTGACTTTTATTGTTTCTAAGGGTAGTTTTATAATTTCAACATTCATCAGAAAAAAAAACAACCGTTGAAGATAAGGAAGATACCCTAGTAGCACACTTGTGGCCATTCGCTTGGGAAAATATAAATATGACTTGCTAAGTCATAACCAAGTTACCACAACTAATTATGATGGTAGTGTGCTACTTGGGTTTGGTATATATCTTGAGAAGACGCAGGAAATCCACACAGCTCTCAGAAGACACTAAAGGAAAAAGAAAAAATAATTGTCGGAGGGAATAGTTAAATAGAACGCCCTGTGTGGTGTACAGAACAAACATTTATTTAAAAATTGTGGTTGGGAGCATCTAATCAAAGAAGGTTAAGTGATGCTCCATTTCTCTTCAAATTGTTGGGATTTGAGGATCAATATTAGTTGTTGCCTCATACGGCTTATGGTTATAACGCAATTTCTCGCTCTCTGAAAAGAGAAGAATGTCTGATAAAGCCTGATAAAGTAATAACAAATTATTAACATTTCACCGTTGCGAACGAACTGTCGCACTTTACTTGTGATCGATGCCATCATGATCTGCACAGTTGCTGGTGACACTGTACCGGCCGTCTTATTCATTTCTTTATCGCATCCTCGAAGTTTTCGCTTGACAATTGCCCAATATTTTTCGATCAGTCTGAACTCAGGGCAATTCGGAGGATTAATCTCTGTGGCGATGAAATTAACATTGTTTGCAGCATACCATTGTAGTGGCAGCTGGCTAGATGAAGGTAAAAATCTGCTTTTTCAGATACTCTTTAATGTAAACCTTCGACGTTATTGTGTGAGATGTGATGAAAACCTAGTGTTGAAGGCCACACTGCAGAATCCTTGCCAAATGATTAGTTTCCGAGCAAACTTATCAGCAAAAACAAATTTATGCCTGGAAGGGACATCCCCACGACCAGTTGTCAGGTATTTTTTTTTATTATTAATTATTAATTATTAAATTATTATTATTGAATTTATTATATAGAATTTGGCCACTAAATTTTGTTTCAGGAAGTGATTCGTATTTTTACTGGCACAAAACGGCACTTCTCTTGAAAGGATGTTACGCATGGTGCAAAAGTTGGAATCGTATTTCTTTGAATCCTAGAGGGTTTGAGCTGTTTAGTGGAATACCTGTAACTAGAAATTAGAAGAAAAATTAGTATCTTCCAGTTAATTCCAACTACCTTTGCTTATCTTCGACAGATACGCGTATTTCGTCTACAATGTGCAGACTTCTTCAGTGTCTCGTATTTCTTTGCCAAATCACGTTTGTCGGCTCCTACTTTGCCAGCGGGCGAACTATTGCGGCTTCGGAACGGAATCGGTTGCGGTTATCAATGGAATGGGGTGTATTGCCGCAATTTCCGTTGTACTTTTGGCCCATTTGTCAGAAAAGGGGGAAACATGGTTTTGAGAGCGCCTAGTCGCAATGGTGGTGTGGGCGTTTTTGTAATTCCGAAGGATTTCCAAGCGAGGAGCGTGGAACGATGGGGTTGGTAAATGATCTAGTTGGATGGTGCTGACGGCTGACCACACTTCAAAATCGCGACTCTTAACAACAAACTAATCACACTCCAGTGTTTCACTCCACGGTGCAGCTCAAAATGATCAAATATAGTCTCGTGAATCCTCAGAAAGGCCTCGTATAGTAGTTATTTGTATTTGGAGGTTGTTTCCCATTTTTAAATGAATTCATACAAGACCTTCCCCGTGGTGAAATAAGTGGTCTCAAAAGCTCATGAAATGACCAATGATGAACAACTAGAAAGCAAGATTATTCAATACAAACCTGCATGAAAAAAGTGGATACAAATTGTTTGCGTTTTTAATTGATTACTGGTTAACATATTTTCATGAAAATTGGCAAATGACGTTGATGAGCACATAATAATTATAATACAAATCATATAAATAACTTAAATAATTATAATAAACAACTAGGTCATGTGTCCCTTGACTCAGCCTAATATGCAACGATCGATTACGTTTTCTTTTATTACTCTTGAATTATTTGAGCTGGAAGCTACATTTAATTAGTTTTACAATTGCTTAGATAAGTTTAATAAGCCATTTGGCTGTATGTATCACGAAAAGTTAAACAACTCATTTTATAAACTCAAAAACTTTCGAAAGATATGGATGTAATGTCGGTCTATAAGCACCTAATTTGGTCTATTCATGGATGCAACTTCATCCCATTTGATAGATATGTTATTAAATTTTTTTTTCTGCTTTATGGCGTTGCCAGCTGTATTCGCTCTACCGAACACACAATTTAACAAAACAAACTAAAATAAAACTGCTTGGAAACACCTTGGTAATTTCCACATATGCTTTATTGGTCATTTGATAATCAGAACATTATAATTCGACAAAGCTTTTTCATTAAGGTCTAACTGGCAAACATAAACAATGGATTTTTCCGTGAATTTCTCGTAATTAAAAAAGTCGCCTAATTAACTCACCATGGTCATTTCGAAGATGAATCATTCACCTATCCGAAGGAATTGGAGGCTTACTTGGGTAGTCTTTGTGTCACGAGAAACTTACGGAAGAAGCCATTGTTTACGTTTGTCAGTTAGGCCCTAATGAAAAAGCTTTGTCAAATTCATTCCATAAAGATTTTGTTTCTTTGGTAGATGTTTAGATGAGCCATTGGAAAATGTACAATCGAAACTCACACTGAAAATTTATCTTCGTAAAGTAGCTTTCATGCGTTTCGTAAACATGGATTTTGTACATAAAGCAAATGTCTCGTATATTATATGAAACATTCGTAATGCTTTCAATCTGGTGAAATGCTATCAATACACCATTACGTAAAATGCACGAAATGAATTTCGTGAACACCAGCCAATCGCTGGTTCTCTTTTATAACGTTTTTATGCATGATGGTGTTGCTGCTGGTATGGGCGGGAATAATTTATCTATCCCAAAATAAAAATTAGAGCGCTGTCAAGAGCTCTAACTTCATGCTCATTAATCAAGCTTCTACTCAGGAGTAACCATGGCCTAGTGATATCAACCACGGAATCAGAATCAGCACCTTCCTAAAATTCAGGTTCGAGCCCCATGTCAGAAACATTAAAAAGACGCTGGACAACTCCATGTGGTTGCTTCTTTTTGTCAATTGCATTTCGAGTCGATAAAGTAGATCTGTCAGTCCTTCATGCAACCACCAGAGGGATGTTTATTTTTAACTGGTGACAAAATATTAGTAGCTCTCTGTATTGTTTACGTACAATGTACGAATGTTGCGACAGTTGCGCGTGTGCCATTAATTACGAATGTACTTTCAGAATAAGTACAAATCAGTTTCGTTGCAGAAAACAACGAATGGATTTGTGAGTATTACCTTCAAATTAGTATTATAAACTAAAATTAACTTTCAGTGCATACATTTTTATTAAAAAAATTTCTAACAACAACATTTTCAATACCCTTATCATACAACAGGTTGCCAGCGTTGGTGGTGTAGTGGTAAGCGTGACTGCCACTTGGCACCCCAGTGGGTCTGGGTTCAACCCCAGTCGACGTCGGTGGTTTTTTCTGAGGCGAAAAAATCTCGTCACGTCTTCCTTCGGAAGGGTAGTAAAGCCTTTCGGCTCATAGTCATGAGTCTTTAGGTAGGGTCTAGGTGGTGGAGTCGTCTCCCTGGCGTCGGTGATTGTCACCATGTGAGGAAATTGGCTGACGAAAAGAAAATCCTACAACAGGTTAAAAAATATAAAAATTTATGTTTCTTACACACTTACACAGTGGTCCAGAATGCGAATTTAGCTGGAAAAATACATTTTCAACCCAAGTTTGAAGTTTTGGAGCAGAATAGTTTTCTACAAATTTGTTATTTATATCAAGACGCTTCTCTTTAAGTGTGAATGGACACTAGTGTGGTTTCTATTTTCAGAGGAATCGAAAATCTAACTTTTTTATTTGCAGAAATAAAGGTATACATTCTTCAAAAAGGTTGTAGACCGAATAATTTTTTAGCAACTTTTATTCAATAAATTTTTCTGTACCTTTTTATATTACCGAATTAGAGCATTTTCTCCTACGTAACTAAGGGTGTCCCAATAAAAATCAGTTATTTTGCTGTAACTTTTTTGTTTCAAATTTTTCAGCAAACTTGTCTTTCAGTTGATTCTAGAAAATAAAAACTTTTGGTGTGCTGAAATTGTCTTTATCGTATGTCAAACAAAAGTGATTATGGTTTTTATCAACAATGCTGGATTCAAATTGGATTTATATTTTTTATACTATTATATAATAGTATTATCAGACCACTAAATGTATTATTCTATAAATTTTTAATTTCAATCTCAGTTTGATGAGCGAGATAAGGCACTATAACTTTGGCAATTTATTGCCAGACTCTTGGTTCAAAAGTACTCCACACTCAAAAGAAGCATATACTAATCTTTCTAGCATATATGCTCCTAACGGTAAAATACAAATTATCACAATATTTAACTCTACACGGAAGCGTTTGGTTCGGGAGGTCCACGTTTTCTCCTTGCCTTGATTCGTGGTAGTGAAGCGATTACAAACGTTCTTTCTGGAATTGTCTGTTTTTCTTGGAATCCTCTCTGCGGTACATGCTACACAGTAGGCCAGGCTGGTGACAAGAAAAATAAGTCGTAAATTTTTAGGATGCTGTCAAAAATTGGCTGCGTTAGTGTGAGATTAGAATTTAAAAGCCCTATCACTGTTTAAATGTGCTAAGTGAGTAACTGTAGAGGGGGGAAACACAGGTAGAACGAGAAAAACAAAATTCAAGGAGAAGTTTTTACTCAAATCAATCGAAACTTGAATCCTAGAGGGTTTGAGCTGTTTAGTGGAATACCTGTAACTAGAAATTAGAAGAAAAATTAGTATCTTCCATTTAATTCCAACTACCTTTGCTTATCTTCGACAGATACGCGTATTTCGTCTACAATGTGCAGACTTCTTCAGTGTCTCGTACTAATAACTCGACTTAAAGAAAACCTTCGCCACCTGCCGTATGTATACCATTTTCTAAATACAATGCGTTTACCTATCATTATGTTGTTTATACCTATCTTATTATTATTTTGTTTATATCTATCCTGAGTCAAAAACAAGTGTACTTAATATCTACCTCACTTTTTTTTTCATCTATACCTAACCTACACCCAAAAGTTGAAATTGTAGCAAAAAATGCAATTGCAGTTTTTGCAATCATATCTTGAGAAATACGCATGATTCTGAAAAGGCAATTTTGCCCATCATGACCCACAAAGTTTTTTATGGTATAAACAAAGCCATGCAAGTGTGTGCAAGCGGTTATCGCTGTGTGCCTAGTGCCTCGACAGTCGCAGCAACCGTTGGGTTTTTGTTCATCCGCCCACAACTTCTCAATATGGGTGAGACAATGGCACAGAACGCCGCTACGCCATATGCCATTGTTGCTATTCCGCGTCAAGTGTTCTATTTTTATTTGCACTCGTCATCACCCTCCTATCGCTCTCTCATCAAGGCACCATGTGTTTTATGAAATAAACAAATCCATGTAAGTGTGTGCGACCCACATTTGCTTCATTGTTGTAACGTTGAGTGCCTCGACAACCGAAGCACCTGTTGGGCTTTTATTCTGTTCACTTCAACTTGTTGTGGTGACTGAATGGTTACAGAGAAGAGCCGTCATGCTAACGATCGCGGTTTGACTCTCAGGTAGCGGATTGTAATCTTTTTTTTGTGAGCCATTGAATTTACTACTACTAATCAACTGTACAACCTCAAGCACACATTGAATTTTTCTAATCGAATTGATGTGTTGCTTTTTTGCCCACGACCAATGTTGCATTTTTTCTCCAAGTTGCGTTCCATTACGAGAAATGATACCAAATCATGCGAAGTTGCATTACAATCTTGCTTTTTTATTTTGGGTGTACTTATTGTGTAGCAGCGGGTGCTCCGCTTCGTCGGGTTTGATGTCGTTTGGGTATTAAGTTGAAGAGCCATGTGTAACCGTTGCCTTGGTCTTTGTTTAAAAGATTTGTGTTCTGTTGTTTGTTTATTTCTAAGCTTTCTGCGACGTCTAATTTCCAGGGTGTAGATGTAGTCCGTACAAAGTTTTCAAACTCAGACTGGTGACGTGGCACCATGCCCCCTTATACATCAATAAAATAAAAGTTCTTATCTAAACGGCTTCTCGGATCGGATGATTGGGTTCTGAACGGCAAATCATCAACATCTTTCTTCCTTTGGACATCAATTAGTCGTAGCAGATTGCTTGACTTGCAGTCTTTTCCAAAGTCACACTTAAATATTGGCCTATTCTTTGATATTTCTCGCACAGTTTTCACAAAATAAACATAATACGTAAAAATGACTTGATTAGCACAATCATCACGGAGTCCAAAGAACAGGAAAGAAAAAAAAATCTGAATAATTTTAGACATTTTTAATTCCTTGCAAAACCACCGTGCGTCACAGCAGATATTTTTCGCCATCTTGGCCGCGTTCAGTCCTGAGAATTGAGTTTTCACCAGTTTTGCCACCCATCGTACCGAGCAGTCGTCTCTGCCTGGCCCGGCTAGCAAGCGAGCTTCTTGGACCTTATTCCTTTCGAGGCAAGCAGACCGTTGTTTTTTCTTGTGTGTGGCCACCGCAATGACTTGGCTGCTGCTTCCTGGCTTCCTGTCCCATCCGACCAAGGGCAGTTCGAAAGGGGAGGCCATCTGACTCAGCAGCTTCATGCAGGAATCCCAGGCATACAAATAGCTAGCGCAATCGTTGAAGAGCCTAATGGTCACGAATTTTGACTACCACCGGAACGAAACCCGGGAAGACAGGTGGAGGGGGGGGGGCGGTGGGGGGAAAAGCTATTATCCTGAATGACTCTCGTTTTTCGAGCTGCTTTCACTAATTTACTGCTAAAATGTTTTATTTTAATCCCCCACACGACGAAGGTTGGGCTCGGCAGGCACTATGCGATCCGGACGGACTCGTTAGTTCTCGGAACAGTATGCTGCGTAGTAGTTGGAGGTTGCTCTCTCTTCTCACCTTTGAGCTTTCGAGGAACCGAACATAGGGAAGGAAATATGCTTGCGGTTTTACTCGTTCTCGAGCGACTTGGTGCCGCTTTTCCTTCTGCGCCGGGGATGATGACGACCGGATACTATTTCAACGTGGCACCGAGAGGAAACCCGCTGGTGGCAGGGCAAACAGGAAATAGTGAAATTTTCTGGCGAAAGTCATCCATTTTCTTGCAGAGCGACTTTTGTACGGTTGTTGCTGCTGCTGCTGTCGCCGCTGGTGGCTTTTGTGTCGGGGTTTCTTTTTTACTCGCTGGGAGTTTCTTTGTGAGATTCAGTTTCTGTTTCGTTATTGCTTCCAGTGTGTGAAAGAGTCGTCAAGGACTCCGCGGTAGATATTTTATTTGACTTTGTAATTTTCTGTCGGTTTTGTGGGTTTTTACGTCGTCACAGTTGCACGACTGGCTGGCTGGTGGATGGGAGGCAAGCTGTTTCTTTTCCAGCGAAACGATCGACCGACCGACCGACGCAACGACGAGGGAGGAAGAGCATGGAATTTTATGGAAGCTTTTCTTCATGAAAAATTAATTTCGCGTGTGCTCGGTGGAATGTTGATGGAAATAAACCAGAATTGAGCTCGTTATCGATTTGTTTGGCAATAGTTGTTCATTTTTTTAAATAATAAGTTAGTTAGTCATTTGGAAGGAGCTCAGAGCATACGGTTTGTTGCGAAGACAACGAGACCATTCCGTAAATGTAACCTCTTTATTTCCGTAGTTGTAGGTATGTAGGATATGGGGGGTTAGAATTTTCCTGCCAAAGATAATTTGCATGACGTTTTAGGTAATATTTATAATTTTAGGATTAATTTCTCTGTTGTTTTGATATTCCTAGTTCAAGTACTTACGTTTAGTGTCTTTTTTTGTAATTCATCGACTAATTTTAGAATTCTTTTTGTTTACACGTGTGTGCTGCAATAGTATGTAAGTTGGATAGAGTAAGATTCACAATATTACCATTTAGTGTATCATTTACCTGTCGTAGCGATTACAATTTAGTTTAGGCTTTAACTTTAAGTAAACTTTAGGTTAAGTAGAAGTAAGTTTCTAGATCTAAGTATAGAATAGTAAATTATAAGTTTTAGATAACGACTTTACTTCTAATTTTGGGAGCACTAACAAACTTTTCACGCCTTTAGAATTTAGCACAATAATCATTTTTTGACGTTTAGGGGCAAGTGAGTTGAATTGTAGGTATAGGTAGTTTAACAAATTAATAGTAGTAGTGGTAGCAAGGTAGTTTCATAAGTAGGTATGCAACGAATATGCATATGATGGTGGTTCGTTGCGGTTTAGGTCGCAACACTCCCCTCCAGTACGTCGCGATCACTGATCCGACTTACTTACGGTCGAACCAACATCTAGGATTGCCAATTTTACAGCTGGCCTCTCAAGAATACCGCTAGCAGTCTGCACTGATGCTCGACGAACCTGTCCGTCTTTAGATTTGGTAACTCCGATAACTCGTCTCTTCGGCCACGAGTTCCTGGGTTGATTGCAGTCGACCACGACTACGATGTCTCCCTCTGTCAAGGGTTTCACAGGCTGAAACCACTTCGTCCTCTTGGTCAGCGTTGGGAGGTACTCGGCGACCCATCGTCGCCAGAACTCTTCCAGGAACGTGTCACTACGGTAGCACTATGGTTAAACGCAATCCGGGTTTAGAACCATTCGATGATCCCATGAGAATGTGGTTCGGGAGAGCGGTGATGCTTCTTCATGTTTGAGTGGAATTTCGGTCAGCGGTCTAGCGTTGATGATTGCTTCAACTTCAATGAGCATATTTCGAAGCAATTCGTCAGTGGGCGTTCGCTTGGGCTTGACTTGGTGTAGAGTCTTCTTGACTGACTGGATAAGTCTCTCCCAGCATCCTCCGAAGTGTGGCGCAGCGGGCGGATTGAACGACCATTTGGTTTGGGAGCTTACGAAGCTCTCGATTAGCTTGTTCTGGTCCACTTCTTGCAGGGCATCCTTCAGTTCGCGGCTGGCACCTGTGAAGTTAGTGCCGCGGTCGCTGATTATCTCCAGTGGCATTCCTCTCCGTGCGATGAAATTGCGAATGGCTAGGATGCAGGAGTCTGTAGATAATGAGTGGGCAATCTCGATGTGTACTGCTCTGACGGTCATGCACGTTATGAGCACACCCCAGCGTTTCTCTACCCTGCGTCCTACCATGACCTGCATAGGCCCGAAGTAGTCGATCCCGATAAAGGAAAATGGTCTAGTGAAGGCTTTCAGACGCATCTGTGGCAGATCACCCATCATCGGTGGCTGAGGCTTCGCATCTCTGATCCTGCAGAGCTGGCAGTGATTTCTTACACGACGATAGATGGTGCGGAGACACGGAATATAATATTTCTGCCGTAGCTCGTTCAGAACGGTTTGGTGATTAAGGTGGCAATACTGTTGGTGAATATCCAATATGATCAAATCGGTAACGCGATGGCGTTTGGGGAGCAGGATCGGGTGTTTTGTGGCGTCTACCACGAATTCACATGCGTCAATGCGGCCATGCATGCGTAATACTCCGTTACTATCGAAGGCTGGACTGAGCTTGTAGAGAGCGCTGTGCTTAGGAAGTTTTCGCTTGCTCCTCCATGGCTCTGGATCGGTTTCCTGGAGTATCTCGATCTCTTCGGAAAAAACTTCAGTTTGGACGGTCTTGTAGAGGTAGTTCTTTGCTCCTACTAGTTCTTCCTGAGTGAGGGGGCCAGTGACCAATGTCTCCTTTGTAAGCTTCCTACGGATGTTCATCGGAAACCGCCTGGCGAAAGCCACGTGTCGTACTAGACGCTTCCATCGTGAATATTTGTTCACGTCGATGACAGGATCCAAACACGTGTGGTGCATAGTATAACCTCGCAACTCTAATTGAGTAGATCCAGGATCAGATTTGATGACAGGCCATTTTTCGCTAGGTTCCCAGAGGAATGGAGGACCTCGAAACCAACGACCGTTAGAAGACAAGTTCGGCAACCTCTGCCATTTGGTAGCATCATCGGCAACGTTGATTTTCGTTGATATCCAGCTCCATTCTGATGCTTCGGTAAGCTCCAATATCTATCCAATTCTGCATCCCACGAATTGACTGTATCTGCGGTGGTCTGAATTCAGCCAGCATATCACGTCTCGTGAATCAGACCAGAAGAACCTCTGCGACGGCTTCAGCTTATGCGACTCTACTATGCTACATGCAAGGCGTACTCCTAGCACTGCAGCTTGTAGTTCTAGACGAGGAATCGAGACGAACTTCAATGGAGCAACTCGAGCCTTCGAGCCGACTAGCGCACATTCGATAACTTCTCCTTCTTCAAACCGCAGATAAGCAACAGCAGCATAGCCATTTTCGGACGCGTCGACAAAAACGTGGAGTTGAATGTTAGGTTGTGCGCAGCTGTGGTATTTTTCCGGTAGCATCTTGGGATCCGGACGGATTCAATTCTGGGCAGGACTTTCAGCCATAACTGCCATTTATTCCATTCCTTGGCCGCTATCGGTTCATCCCATGCTATACCAGAACGCCAGATTTCTTGAAGGAGGATCTTCAGAAACATGAGGAAATTGGCGATAAGCCCCAACGGATCGTAGATCATCATTAGCGTGCTCAGCACCAGCCTCTTTGTAGGAATAACTCGGCCTGCTAGCAGTTCTGAGTCGTTTCGAGAAGAAACCCGGAACGTCAGCATATCCGTCGACGTACACCACCACATTCCTAACACCTTGTCCGATGCATGCTCAACTGTAGTGTTCAGGCTTTTATCGTGCCCATCTTTTACGCCCAGGGCCTCTAGCACATTCTTGGAGTTGGATAACCAGTTGTGAATCTGGAATCCTGCTTGTCCATGGATGTATTCCACCTCTTTCGCCAACTTTTCCGCTTCCGCCTCCGTCTCTACGCTGGTGAGCATATCGTCCACGTAATGCTCGTGAACTATCGCTTCTACCGCTCTCGGAAACTGGTCTTCGAATCGCTGGGCATTGAGATTTTTAACGAATTGCGCGCAACTCGGTGAGCAGGTTGCTCCAAATATCATGACCACCATGACGTAGACGTCCGGTTCTCTGCTCTGGTCGCAGCCTCTCCAGAAGAACTTTAGGGACTGCTGATCAACCGTATTCATCAGCACCTGGTGGAACATCTCGACGATATCACCGGCCACGGCAATCTGGAATTCTCGGAACTTATACAACACCATCACGATAGAAGCCAACAAGTCTGGACCTTTCAATAGCGCGGAGTTCAGCGATATTCCGTTGACAGTTGCAGCTGCATCCCAGACTATGCGTAGTTTGCCAGGTTTGTTTCGGACGGGAAATTTTGGTAGATACCACGACCGAGGATGTCTGACGTTGAGCTCGGCAGGCGACAGCTTTCTGATGAATCCTTTACGCTCGTACTCACGAAGCTTCTCGGTGAACACCTCCGCTAGATCAGGTTCTTTCAAGAGCTTCTTTTCCAGACACACCAATCTCTTCATGGCCATTTGCTTGCTGTTCGGTAGATACACGTCATCGTACTTCCACAGTAATGCCGTTTCATAGCGGTCCCCCTTCCGCCTAGTTTGCGACTTAAGTAACTGAATCGCCCGATCGTCGTCCTTCGACAGGAGCGGCTTTTCTGGCTTCACCACACCTACGTTCTCCAATGAAAAATAATCCTTCACTGCTTTATGCAGCTCTGCATCGCATTGCTCACTACAAGGACAGATGTGGAAGCTGTGATACGCCGAATAACTCTTGTTCACAAGCCCGGTTGCTGTAGAGCACGGCCCGTAGATTAACCAACCAAGACGTGTTCGAGCAGCTACGGGTTCATCTTCTCGTCCTTCATGACTGTGTAACGCGTGACCCAGCCGACAATTGTCAATCCCAATGAGTATTCTTGGAGAAACATTTCGGTATGATTCAATAGGGAGGCCCTCTAGGTACGGGTATTCCGATGCTAACTCGTCGATTTTCACTGTTTGATGTGGCAGCGCGAGACATCGTACTGTATGCACCTTCGCAATACGATACCGCTTGTTCCTTTCTCCAGCTCCTGAAATCTCAAGTGATACTGACTCCTTCTCTTCTCGATGATGCTCCGCCGTCCAGTTCAAGCATAGAGGATTAGATTTTCCTTCAAGCTCCTTGAGCAGACTATGCTCCATCAACGTCGCTGACGAACCATCGTCCAGAAAGGCGTACGTCTTAACGGACACGCCACGACCATGTAGGGTTATCGGAACGTATCGGAAACGGACTTTCCCAGCATGGCTTACATGAGTGTTGCAGTTCTGTGACGATCCTCCTTCCACAACCTGTGTCGTTGACGGAGACACGCCTTCGGAGTATCTTGAGTCATCATGCAGCAACTCATGATGCCTGTACGAGCACCCATTCCTGCCACAAGTGTTTTTCACGTCACAGGCACCAAAATGCTTCTTTAGGCACTTGCGGCACAGCTTGTGTTGTTTCAGAGCTGCCCAGCGAGCACTAACATTGAGATGCTGGAATTTCTTGCAAACAGCTGCACTACTGCAACTTCCTTGACAGACGAGACATCCCTTGTTGATCGGTTTATACACTGGCTTTGACGACAAATCAGTATCGGATTCTAGATGCACGTTAACGTCTTCTCTTCTGCAACGTTTCTCCGTCTTCATCATGCTGGTCGGTGTGTTAGAGGGTATAGTAACCACACACGCTGCTTCCACTAGCATTTCCAACCATGCTCGAAGTCTGAGAGCGTCACGGATTGTAATGTCTGTCGATGCATAGCCCAATTGAGTTTAATCGTCGGCGGTAGTCGATCAACCAGCTCTTGAAGTAACGCAACGTTGCACAATTGCTGTTCCAGTCCGCAAGCTTTGATGGTCGCACACATGTTCTGAACGGCGACACCAAAGTTGATGAGCGTTGTAAGCTTTTCCGTCTTCGGCGAGGGCATGCTCCGAATCCGACACACCAACGAATGAATAATTACCTCCGGTCGTCCAAATAGTGTTCGCAACGTTTGAATCACTCCTGCTAGTCCTGTCGGGTATAGTAACCTGCTTCGAACGGCCTCAAGAGCTTTCCCCTTTAAACTGCGCTGCAACCGAAGCAAATTTTCTTCATCGCTGTACCCGCACATGCGAGTGGTGTTCTCGTAGGTGGCTATAAACAGCGGCCACTCCTCCGGCGCACCCGTGAAAGTTGGGAGTTCCTTAGCTACTGCTTGTCGCGCGGCTAGTTGGCTTCTGCTTAGATCATGATACGAGTACTGGAACAAGAGTGGATCAGTCGTCGGCAGGAACTCCGGTGCACTTGGATCCAATCTTATGGCACCATCACCGGAGCTGTTGGGTTCACTACTACTCATCTGCATGACCTTTAACCGCTCTTCGAGATGCTTCATTTCAAGCGCCTGCTTTTCCGCTAGTATCAAAAGCTGCAGCTCGACACTTGCTCTAGTTGCAACAGTATTCGGATGATTTCCTGGTGTTCCACCGTTACCATTGATGGCCGTCGAATTCGCACTCGGCAGGATGTTTACGGTCGGGACCTGTAGCCGGGACACAAACTGCTGCTCCATTGCTTTTAACCGCTTCTCGAACTGTTCCTGTTGCTGCTTCATCATTCTGTCCTGTTCCTGCTCTCCGATCTTCAGTAAACGCTCGTACGATTCCTTCTGTTCACCCATAAGTTCCTGCAAACTCTTCATCCGTTTCTGTAATGCCTGCAACTCATCTGACTGTTTCGGTATTGCGCCTAGTGATGTGGGATTTGTGTTCACTGGTGCCACTGGCGTCGACGATGTAGGTGTTTTCCGAACCGCACGTTTTGCTTCGCAATCCTTGCACTTCCAATCCACATGTTCTACGCTTTCATCCACGCCTACACACTCAAAATGAAACCAATCACCACAAGTATCACAACACACCATCCGACTGTATTCCGGTGAGCCATATACTTTACAAACATCGCTCAACATCGCTGATGCTTCTCCTCGCCCAAGATCTAGGTTTGATTCAGAACCTTCACGGGAATCTTTACCGCGATTTGACCGCTTTGACATACCGCAGATAGACAACACCACCCGATCGCGTAAACGTAAATTCTAATATGTTGCGAAGACAACGAGACCTTTCCGTAAATGTAACCTCTTTATTTCCGTAGTTGTAGGTATGTAGGATATGGGGGGTTAGAATTTTTCTGCCAAAGATAATTTGCATGACGTTTTAGGTAATATTTATAATTTTAGGATTAATTTCTCTGTTGTTTTGATATTCCTAGTTCAAGTACTTACGTTTAGTGTCTTTTTTTGTAATTCATCGACTAATTTTAGAATTCTTGTTGTTTACACGTGTGTGCTGCAATAGTATGTAAGTTGGATAGAGTAAGATTCACAATATTACCATTTAGTGTATCATTTACCTGTCGTAGCGATTACAATTTAGTTTAGGCTTTAACTTTAAGTAAACTTTAGGTTAAGTAGAAGCAAGTTTCTAGATCTAAGTATAGAATAGTAAATTATAAGTTTTAGATAACGACTTTACTTCTAATTTTGAGAGCACTAACAAACTTTTCACGCCTTTAGAATTTAGCACAATAATCATTTTTTGACGTTTAGGGGCAAGTGAGTTGAATTGTAGGTATAGGTAGTTTAACAAATTAATAGTAGTAGTGGTAGCAAGGTAGTTTCATAAGTAGGTATGCAACGAATATGCATATGATGGTGGTTCGTTGCGGTTTAGGTCGCAACACGGTTGTTGGGTTAATTTGAACCATGAGCCAACCAGAGTTTGCTACTCGGTGAATGATTGAAGTTAGTAGAAGTTGCACAGAGAACTTGAGAATGTCATTAGGAAGAAGTAAATCATTCAGAATGTAAAGTTATGGTGTCCTCATGTATTGGATCAATTGCTGCATTGTAACATTATTGGTCTTGACCGGGATGATTCATATGGTGGCATACTTTGGGCGTTCAAATGTGCTACCCCTCCTATAAAACCTTACTTCCAATAATCTCAGGCATTGAAATCGTTTCGTGTCAAATAAATGTAATGAATAAAGATCTTTGCATAGTTTCTGTTTATAAACCGCCGCCAACTTTGGAGTTCAGTTACATTACTTCATCTCCAGTTCTTATTCTGGGCGATCTGAACTCCCACGGCACTACTTGGGGCGAACAATACAATGTGACGACTTCAACTTGCCCATGAACTGTTTAACTTGGGAAGTGACATGAATAGCAAAACCTCCTGTCAGGACTTGACATACATTTGTGCACTAGTTCCCTATATTTTGATTGTCTTTGGTAGGTAATCACTGATCTCCATGATCACTACCATGATCACTTACCAATTATTATCTCAACCAAAAATAGGTGTCAAAAACTACACCACAATAGCCCACAAGACCAACAATATTCCTTATGACCTCACGAGAAGTATTGACCGCAACAATTAGCATCGGCGGTAACTTAAGGTATTGATTCTACCGATTCTCTTCCTCCATTGGGTGATTCTCGTTTCCGTTCCTAATTGATCTACAAAAGTGCATTAGAAGCGCAGAAATACGTAGTTGTGACGAATGCACTAAGTCTTGAGAAATCAGATGCGTTTAAAGACGATCGTAGGCATAAAACATCTATGCTCAAAGTAAGCAAACGCATCGTACTTACACCCAAAAATTGAAATTGTTGCAAAAAATGCAAAATTGCAATTTTGCAGTTTTTGCAATCATATCTTGAGAAATCCGCATGATTCTGAAAAGGCAAATTTGCCCATCATGTTCCACAAAGCTTTTTATGGTATAAACAAAGCCATGCAAGTGTGTGCAAGTGGTTATCGCTGTGTGCCTAGTGCCTCGACAATCGCAGCAACCGTTGGGTTTTTGTTCAACCGTCAACAACTTCTCAATATGGGTGAGACAATGGCACAGAACGCCGGTACGCCGTATGCCTCTGTTGCTATTCCGCTGTCAAGTGTTCTATTTTTATCTGCACTCGTCATCACACTCCTATCGCCCTCTCATCAAGTCACCATGCGGTTTATGAAATAAACGAAGCCATGTAAGTGTGTGCGACCGAAATTTGCTTCATTGTTGTAACGTTGAGTGCCTCAAAAACCGAAGAAACTGTAGGACTTTTATTCCATTCACCTCAACTTGTTGTGGTGACTGGATGGTTACAATGAAGAGCCGTCATGCTGACGGTCGCGGTTCGACTCTCGGTAGCGGATGGAAATCTTTTTTTTTTTGTGCGCCATTGAATTTACTACTACTAATCAACTGTACAACATCACGCACACATTGAATTTTTCTAATCGAATTGATGTGTTGCTTTTTTGCCCACGACCAATGTTGCTTTCTTTCTCCAAGTTGCGATCCATTACGAGAAATGAAACCAAATCATGCGAAATTGCATTACAATCTTGCTTTTTTATTTTGGGTGTAGAGGTACTATTTAGAGAAACCTCGATGACTACGCGTTGGAGAAAGGCTCGCTACATAAAGGGTGTACGGAATCAAATTGCGACACACACAAATGTTCGGCAAAATTCGCCCGTTCAACTAATCATCTTCAAACTTTCATGAAGTAAAATCAAACATGTTATGAATATTTTCCCATGTTTGCTTTATTCAATTACAATTCCATATCCAAATGCACGGACCTTCTTCTTTACACTAATCATAAGGTCCGGTACAACATTTGGACCAACTTTTTTTTGCGAAGCAATCTATTTTTTCTTCATATCTTCCTCCGATTTGACTTCCTTAGGATGCTTCCAAAGTGTCTGCTTCATGATGGCCCAGTACTTTTCAATTAGCCGCAATTCCGGTGCGTCCGGGGGGTTGAGATGCTTCGGGACGAAATTGACCGCCTTAGCATTATACCACTCCAAAACCTCTTTCGAGTAATGGCACGAGGCTAAATCCGACCAGAAAATCGTAGGACCATCGTGTGACCTTAGAAAAGGAAGTAGACGCTTTTGGAGGCATTCCTTTAGGTACACTTGCCCATTGACCATTTCAGTGGTCGCAAATGGGGTGCTCCGCTTTCCACACGAGAAAATTGCTTGCCAAATCACATATATTTTGGAAATCTTTCATATCTTCTACATTCTAACGTCCTCAGAGACATCGAATTTATGATGAGCAGTGAAAAACTGGAGCCCTAGAAGCTGCCCGAAGTCTGCTTTTACATACGTCTCATCATCCATAACGAGGCAATGTGGTATCGTCAACATCTGGGAGTAGAGCTTCCGTGCACGGACTTTGTACGTATGAAGCCCTTCACGTTTTTTAGCATCTTGCTCGAAAATTTTGGTTAGATTCAGTTTCTTCGCCAAATCTCGAACTGAACTGTTGGGATTCCTCTTGACAGCTTGAACTACCCGTTTGTGATCCTTAACACTATACGGAGATCCATTTTTGCCACTTTTATCTTTGGGATCGATGGTCAAACTTTCGTAGTACCGATTTAAAACACGAGACACCGTAGAATGTACCATTCCCAGCTTCCTGCTGATTGCATGATGAGTAAGATCTGGATTTTTGAGGTACGTGCGCAAAATTTCTTTGCGCTGTTGCTGTTTTTCCGACTTCATCTTTGCAACGATTGGACATATACTAGTGAAACTTACACAGCGTAAACAAATACACATTAAAATAATTCCACCCAAAATTTCAAAAGAAACTACTCAACGGGTAAAAAGTTACAGCCATTTAAAAGTTCAATTTGAATCCGTACAACCTTTACGAAACCGCTAATCTTACAATGAGTGTGAAGAATTCTTCATGCAGTGGATGCTCGACTTCGATAAAACGGATTGTCTAGATTCTGTCACAACACAACCGAATCTTCGGAATACCACCCGAAGTAACAGTTTTCTGGATGAAACATCCACAATGCTGGAATTTTCAATGCCACTCTTTTCATCCAATAACTCTGTTCCGGGAAGCGATATGATTAAATTAAACCTGTGAATAAATCTCCCGAATCTCGATAAAGGACGGTTTCTTAACCTGTATAACACCCTTATGGAATTGAACATATTTCCATCCGCATCGAGGTAGGTTAAAGTGATAGCTATTCAAATCCTGGGAAACCAGCGTCTGATTACAATTCTTACCGTCCAATCTCTATGCTAGCATGTGTAAGAAAATTATTAGAAAAAAAATGATTCGTTGAGTTGAATCAAACAACCTGCTATCAAAAACGCAGTTTGGTTTCTGAAAAAAGTAAAGGGACGAACGAGTGTTAAGCATTGCTGACCTTTGGACACAAAGAGCAACAGGCTTCACTCCACCCCTCGCGCGCTGCTAGCATGCCTCTAGTGTTGGGAATCGAAAATATTTGGCAGTGATTTGTTTACACTTCTATAGAGAATGGTGTAAGTTTGATCAAAGTAGTCTATAGCGTTCAGAAATAACGTCAAATGGAACTCCAAAGAAGAAAAAATATTGTGCACAAACACCTGCATAACTCGGAGTCGTCCAGTTCCAAGCTGGCTAAAGTGCTAAAGATGCCGAAAACAACAGTTTGTCGAGTGTTCAAAACCTACGTCAAGACCCTGAGTGTGGAAAGGAATCAGTGGACCTACAAAAAATAATTGGAACCAGGGATCGTCAGCTGCGCAGCAATGTGTTGAGGTGCGTTGAAACAACCCCGGTTTTTCGATCCGAGATATGGCCAGGCTGCACAGGTGGGTGTTGGCCAAATTTGGCTTTTTCAGATATAATCCTGAATGGGTTGTAGACTATTTTTTATTTACCTAGTAACCTAACGTCCGTGCTCCATCAAAATGTTTTTTTTATTGTGATGTGTCCAACTCAATGGGTAAATTGAACGGAAGGTAAGTTTAAAAGAAGGGGAACTTGGAGTTGAGCACACGTTCCCACTGGTTAACGCTAAATATTGGCCAACGTGCTATTGCACATTTGTTTGAGAATTTGTTAAGCGACCCAAATTTCCAAATCCAAAGTTCAGATGCCGTGTTGTATCGCTACTAGGACTTTTTGTTCGTGAATCTGGACGCTTCTCAAATCACAAACTAGCATGCAGTTATGAGCTTGTAAATTTGTCATAATAGCGTATTAGCGATAAATCTGAGAGGGTTGATTCATCGACTAAGTTTATTCATTAAAATGTTCTCACTATTCTCATTCAATGATCATTTCAGCCAATGGTGCCCAACACATTGTTGAAGTCAAACATGGACAACCCGCAACAATCTTTTTATAGAAATGGATATGCTCTTCGAACATCCGGGGGACTACAAAGATTCTACTAATATATTTATTTCTCAATTTTGTTTCTTTTTAGGCAACAAAGATTTTATTTCTACCAAGTTTTGAAGACAATATCTAATACACTCAGTAGCAAAAAAAAAGCCGAGCAAAATTTTGCTTCCAAAAAACGCGTTGTTCAACGTTTTGTAACTTTTTAATGATCAATATATTTGGCTGAAATTTTGACAACACTATAACCAATGTTTCGATCTTATGTGACCAAAATTTCATGTTGATGAAGTTATCATAACATATGTGAAAAAAGTCAATTTTGGACATACCAATTTAAAAAATCTGTATTTCTGTGGAAAATTTAGGTAGCATATTAAAAATTTCTCCTTGGCTCAAAACAATACAGAGATTAATGCGGACAAAATTTGGACTGTTTCCATCAAGTGGTTTGGACTACAGCTGGCGTCAAAGTTCACGCTCTAACATGAGTATTGCCCTTTTCCACCCAATATTGGCTGAAATATCAAATATATTGATAATTGAAAAAGTTACAGAAGGTTGAACAACGCGTTTTTTGCAAAATTTTGCTCGGCTTTATTTTTGCTACTGAGTGTATCTCTTTATTTTTCAAAACTTTTTAAGCAGTGGTGCTTCGGTTGGGCATGGAGATGAATTGGTGTACCAGAACCTTGACGGACGCCTGTGGAGTTGGGTACAGGCGACTCGTAAGGTAGTAAGTCGAAGGCAAGGTCATGGAGCAAGACAGGTAATTGTTGCCCATTGTATCTATATGTCCTTTTTGAATAGGTTTGCGTCGGCTATCAGTTGAATCGGTTGAATCGGTTGTTTCGATACGTTGTTCCGTAATATTTTGTTATCGGGCGTAGCGTTTTTTTATAGTTTCGGTTGCCTATTGTTCGTTGCGCGAGTGATCGAGTGAGCATGAGAAGTCGTGGTTCACCGGGTAAGATGGATCGGTGGAGAGGTACACAATTAATTGTGATCCAAATTATTCGTTCGCCATGCTCGTCGGGCCAACCTATCTTGGAACAAATAAACCACAGTTCCATATCAAGTGACTCCAGCGGCATCCGTACTGTTGGTGTAGATCGGTCCAAGTTGGCTCTTAGGCGTTGCGATGAATTCCCTCGTTTTCCTAATAAAATACCACTATCACACCCTGTGAGTGGTCCCAATAGCATCCTTACTGTTGGTTTAATCGGTCCAAATCGGCTTTTCAGCATTGTGAACCATCTCCTAGTTTCCCAATGAAAAACCACTATTACATTTTGAGAGTGGCCCCAATGGCATCCTTAATGTTGGTTCAAATCGGTTCAATTCGGAAATCGCTCCAAATTTTCAAATATTTAACTTGACTGTTTATCAGCTGCTTCCCAATCCTGTTATCTAAAATCCGAGTAATTTTTCGTGGAAGTGCTGTGGATTCTGCGGCTTCCATTGAAGCGAGTATCACGCAACATATTCCTACCTTACTTGACCTGCATTCGGGTGGGGCCGGCGCCGGTATTGCCTTAGTTTGGGATCGCCAGTTTTTACATATGAAGATGTATGTTAGTCCCAAGCATCATCTGTTGGTTCTCTGTGTAATAACAGCTGATCTGGTAACAAAGGAGTAGCGACCTCGGGCAGTCAATCATGCTCATGCTCATGCGAGATGTGGCCAGACTTTACAACGCCAACTTTCAGACGGTGCGGAACATTCTTGCCAGGGAAGGATTCAAGTCGTACAAAGCCAGTAAATATCTAAACTGGCATATAAAGCAGAATCCCGTGGCCAAAAAGCGTGCAAGGCTCTTGTACGACCGTATTTTGACGAAACAAAAGGGCTGCACTTTGATCGATGGCAAAACATACGTCAAACTTGATTTTAAGCAGTATCTTGGTTAAAAGTTTAACATCACGACTGGACGTGGTGATGTACCGGGAAGATTCAAGTTCGTGCTTGCCGACAAGTTCACGAAGAAGGCCATGATTTGGCAAGCGATTTTCAGTTGAGGCCTGCAAACGGAACCATTCTTCACATTCTCGACGATGACATCCAAAGTTGAAATCGAAGAAGTTCATCCGTAAACATAAGGGCAAAGTCATCTTTTGGCCAACTGCCATTACTCCAAGCTGGTTCTGGAGTAGTAGGCTGCCAACAAGATCGATTTTGTCCTCAACCAAATCCTCCGAAATGCCCGGAATTTCGATCAATCGAAAAATACTGGGCAATTTCAAAGTAGCGACTTCGACGCAGTGACGGGGCAGTCAAGGACGTACAGCAAATGCGGGCAAAAATGTAGATGGGCTGATAGGTTTCATCAAGAGGAAGGTTCGAGATTTCGTTCGAACTGGATAAATGCAAATTAACTAATAATGGACTTTTGAAACTTAATGGATCTTCTAGTCAGCTTTTCGCTTATGGTACAGGTACAAAAAAAAATGCAGACTGTTTGCGTGCCATTTCTCATGCGCTCTCAAACCAGAAACCGTCTCTCCGCAACACATTAGCACCTGGAGCGGCTGGGTTGTCATGAAGAAAATGAACATATTTTTTTGGCTTAGGAAGTACTAGCACACCGGTCCCAAGCTTGATGATTTGCCCCTAATAACTCACACCAACACACTTTCAAATAACAAAAACAAAGATACTAGTACCGAAAAGCGTAAGAGAGTATTGCAAGGTGCAACCTACAAGGTGTACTTCAGACCTAGGGCTCTACAACAGTGAACCAATTTATAATCGCTAGGTTTCATATTGATTGTTGTTAGCTAAGAAGGCGTCCTAAAAATATAGAATATAGTCTTTTCTGAAACAAACATCAATGATGTTATTAATTAACTAAACAATCGGTTCTCAGCCTGAAGGCTACTCAAGTAACACACAAAATCTTTTTATAATGATTTATTATTGTATGTTTTATAAATGCATGCTAAACGTATTGCAAAACATGTCAAGTTTTTGCTGCTGTATGTGATTAATACTTCATTGTTGTTCTTAAAAACATGTTTCCATATATTTATAAAACTTGAAGAGGACAAGATTGTATGGGTAGTTCTAAAAACTGTTGAAATATTATTACACCAACCATGTTTTGCAAAACGGTTTTTTTTTCCAGAACGATGAAATTGTTGTACAAAGTTTTGGTTTCACTGCCAACGGGAAGCAAATGGATACTCAGAGTTATATTTTCAACAATCGGAGTTGGATTAGCAAAGAAGCTACAGACCTATCACGCCAAGGACTAGCGTTCAAATCACACGTTTGGCAATGTTATCTTTATGCATAAGGATATTATTTTTTTTATTTTGTGTTTTACTTTCACTTTTTGCGCTTTTTGAGTCATCTTAAATTATGAAATAAAGTATTATACACTTATATCAATAACCTGTTTTTGTCATTTAACAGTATTTTCAACTTGTTTAGTGCAAGCTGAGTTGCTCAAAGTGTGTGTAATAAACTAAAGTGCTCGTGAAATACAAAAACGTACACCAGACTTGAGGCTGAAGCTAGTAAGATTGAGCTTGTGATTAATGCGTTGAAAACAAAATACACGAAAGAAAGAGGATCACGAGAAGACAATGTTATCCTCCCAGCACGAGTTCAGATCAATGGTCATCAGTTCGAGGTAGTAGATGAATTCATGTATCTGGGCTCATTGGTGACCGCCAATAATGACATCGGCAGAGAGATATAAAGGCGCATTGTGGCTAGCAGGTGAGCAGCATTTATGGTTCTTCCAAACGAAAAAGGAACATGAAACTTTCTTTTTATTTTCGTTTTCAGACATGATGCTGCCCATCTACATGTCCAACTGTCCACAGTTTCACGCTAGATATACAGAGTGTCTGTAAATTATCCGTACAGACATTGTCGGCATCCCTCAAGATAACCAAGCGGATTTACCTAAGCATACCTACATGGTTTAACATCTTGACTCATTGTCTTTATACGTAGTAAGTGTGGTACAGTTGTGATTTCAAATTCATTCAAATGGAAGACGAATGAGTTGCGCGTAGGTGTAATTGAAATTTTTCGAAAAGGAAAAACTGTTTTTCCGATTGCAAAGACCCTGAATATGACTAAATCTACAGTGGGTGACGCAATAAAACGATACCAACAGCTTAGAACGCTAGATTACCTCCACAAATGCGCGAGATTATCCGGCGACGAATCCAGCAAAATTGTTTTATTTCCATCCAAGTTGGTGAAATCACTGAAAATTTTAAAACCTTCCGTTGAAGCTATAGTTTACGACGATTTGAAGCTTCAGTTATATAAACTTTGCGAGAATCACTACTTGAATGACACTATGAAATCAAACCGGTTGAGAAAAGCTAAGGTTCTCCTGAAACGTTTATCCGAGGGCCTTTAATCGGTAAGTGTTGTTCACCGATGAAAAAGTTTCCAGAATCGAGCAGCAGCACAACCACCAAAATGATCGGCAGTTGCTTCCTGTTGCTTCCAAAAATCGTGGAAGTATTTCAAGAAGTCATCCTCCCGCTTCTGTCATGGTTTGGGCTGGAATAACTCCTTCCGGCAAAACCCCTTCGATCTTCATCGACAAGCGGGTGAAAGTGAATCAAGCGGTATATCCGAAGCTACTTACTGACACAGTAGCTTCTTGAGCATCGCAGCATTTCGGCAAAAATGAATGGATTTTTCCAGGAAAACTGGTCGCCGGCTCAAAATAAGACTATTAGTCTTTGCGAACGCATTTTTCCAAGTTTTTTAACGATAGAAGAATGGCCTACTAACTCAATGGATTTGGATTCAGTTGACTATTCGGAATAGTCCATCTTAGAGTCAAAATCCTGCATTACACCACATAAATCACTAGAAACATGTAAAATCGTTTCTTTTAAAGGTTTTGGAACAAATACCTGTAGAAGTACTCGCGGCCATCGTTGGATAACTTCCCAAAACGTTTGAAAGCGTGCATCTCTGCACGAGGCGGCTATTTTGAAATGAACAAATAAAACTTGTTATTTTTCAATCATGTTGTTATAACAAACAATACATATTGATTTTTTAATCCAAAAATAAAAGATATCTTAACAAAATGTTGTTTTACGGATAGTATTCGGACACCCTCTAGTGCACGTCACATATAGAAGGAATCAATTTATTTTTCTTGTCTTCTTCTTCTTTGTTTAGCATTTCAAGCTTATAGCTTTCACAATTCGCGTTCCTAAGTTTATTTCAATACAGGGAGCTGAAATTCAGTAACGTCTTAGTTGGAAGGCTTCTTTTAGCATTAAAACATTTTGTATAATAGCAAAATTCAACTGATATATTTGTTCAACGATGTCACATATGTTGTTCGGGCAGCCGTTTGGATCTCGGATCGATTGAACCGATTTATAGCAACAGTTAAGAAGCTTTTGGCCACTCACAGAGTTTTTTTTTTTAAATCACTCAATTTTACAGGTTTAATCGAATCAACTTTACAGAGCCAAGGTTTCATATTTTTACACATCATTTATCATAAAACTCAAGTTAGGGGGATAGAACCGATTACTCGCGGCCGCCTCGAGGTTAATAGGAATTACAAATTACGAATAGGAAAGAGGGTGGGAATTTAAAGTATCGTTAACATAACACATTATATTTAAATTATAAATTCTCTAAACACTTATAACTACACAATTTCTGGTTTTCGTTTGACTTGAACATTTTTTGAAAACGAAAAAAAACGTACACACACATACACAGATTGAAAAAACTTATAGTTAACATACAGGTTAAACTAACTACAATCTAAGGTTAATGTTAGTCAAAAACATCAACAACATAGATGAGTTTCATGTACTCCAAATCACGTACAGCCAAAATATCATCTCGAATTGGCACATTGGGTTGTCTACCTCGAGCCCGTAGGGAATCATAAAGCTCCGATCTGACTCCACTATGTTCAGCACAAGACTAAATAACGTGATTTGCGTCCTGATAGCATTGTCCACAATCACAGAGATTGCCGTCGCTAAGCCCAACCCGGTATAAATGACCGTTCAAAGAATAATGATTGGACATGAGGCGAGACATAACACGAATGAAGTCTCGATCCACATCCATCTTCCCAAACCAAGATATTTTCGAAACCTTCGGGATGATAGAATATTGCCATCGCCCCAAATCTCCTTCACTTCATTGATACTGCCAACTGACTGTTGACGAAAAATAGGAAAAAATCATTAAAGGCGATTTGTCGAGCATAAATATCCCCTTCCATAGCGCTCACCTTTGCAAGCGAGTCCGCTGTTTCATTGCCTAGAATTGAACAAAGAAAAGCTCCTGTATTTTTATGAGAAAATACAAGGAGTGGTTTACCGGCCTCAAGGAGCGAATAGCCACTATAGAACTGAGACAATCCGTGAAAATGCAATGACGATCCGGTGTCACTCAGAGAGTATGATAGTAGTTTACATGATCTTGGGTATGGTAATACAAGGAGTATATCGAACCATTAGTACACACTATCAAAAGGTCATGTAAATATGGGTGTCCCGAGACCAACACATACAAGCATCCCTTAGCACATAATAATGAATTGAAAGAGATATAAAAACAAATTCTATTCAACAATAAGTTTTGTCAACTTTTTTATGTTTCAGTTTCATAGGACATAATTATTTACACAAAATCTCCACGAATTATTACAAAGATTAATAACGTCTCGTTTAAAATTAAAAATTTGTAAGTGCGCATGGATCATAATTAATAACTTAATCAATAGTAATCCACACCAGGGCCGGTTCATGAACCACGTAGACTCATTTTTGAAATTATCAGACCCCCCTCCCTCTCTCCCCTCGTTCTTCCTCTTCTTCTTCTTCTTCTTCTCCTGCTTCTTCTTCTTCTTCTTTAGCATTTCAAGCTTATTGCTCTCACAATTAGCTTATTGCTTGCTCTCAACTTAGTGTTCTAGATGCACTTCCACAGTTCTTAATTGAGAGCTTTCTATGCCAGGTACCATTTTTGCATTAGTATGATTGTGTGGCATGTACAATCATACGCTATGCCCAGGGAGTCGAGAAATTTTCCTTAACGAAAAATTCCTAGACCAGACCGGGAATCGAACCCAGCCACCTCCAGCATGGTGTTGCTTTGTAGCTGCACCTTTACTGACTGAGCTAAGGGAGAACCCCTCTTCCCTCGTTGGCCCCCACCGAATCACTGGGAAGCTACTCTACTGCCAATACGTTTGTTTACCCGAAATATTACTAGTCGTACCTTAATTCATTTCAGTTGTAGGAATCGTAGGAGCTGCATACTGACCTGGAAAGAAGGAAACAACAACAAAAATAATTTAATGAGTTATATTTTGGATATTCAAATCGATTAGCAAAATTCATATTTAATATGGCCGTTTGTGTTTCATGGAATGAAAACTGTAATCATCCCAAATGATAATTCTTAAAATACATTGTTCATTACATACTCATTATTCGAACTTGAGGTACACACCCTAAAATAATGAATATTACGAGTGATGCAATCTTTATTGCATGTAAATACTTTACGACTTAAACAAAATTTAACTCAATTGTAAGTTTTACTTGATGTATTGTTAAATCCTTATTAAATGCCCAAAACAATGAATACGATCACACTCAAAATCTCATTTCAAACGCTACATTTACAAACAGCTTCTAGAACATGTTTGCTAACCTCAAATCTTAGAAAGCCAAGAAACTCAATACTCGGATATTTACATGATCGTTTTTAGTGTTATAACAACATCAGACCTATTTTAAATCCAGTTGGTTCTATGCATCACGACAACATACAAGTTCAAATTCGTTCTCTTCCGTTATAGATTATAATATCATTACTTCAAAATGCATAACAGGTCGAATTTCATAACAAGTAAATGTCATGCTCGAAATGCAAAAGTGTAGTCTTGAAATAAGGAAAATTTGGCATTTCAGAAAAAGAGGTTCCAAAAGTTCTCAAATTCAACTTTTTTTTCTGTAAAATGTAGCTTAAAGCTCGATTCCAAGTAAATCTGGACGCACGGCTTAACACACCACCGCGTCCCTGGTGGTTGAAACAAAAAACGTTTGACAGGCATTTGTTGATGTTTTATTGACGAAGAAATCGGTGAAAAGTTTTTCTCGATTGATTGACGCATTTCGAAACTATGGATCATGGAACTTGAGAACTTGAGAATAATTTTTATTTTTTTAATTTTTTTTAATTTTCGTCGGCCTGTTTACTCACATGGTGACAATCACCGACGCCAGGGAGACGACTCCACCACCTGGACCCTACCTAACGACTCATGACTATGAAGCGGGACCAACGGCTATACTTCCCTTCCGAAGGAAGACGTGACCAAGATTTTTTCGCCTCAGAAAAACCACCGACGTCGACTGGGATTGAACCCAGACCCACTAGGGTGCCAGTAGCAGTTACGCTTACCACTACACCACCGACGCCGGCACTTGAGAATAATTGTGCACAAACATCTAGAGAATCCTCCGTGGTCTGCTTCAAAAATAGCAAAAGTGTTAAAATTCCTTAAGTCAACCGTCTTATAATCAAACGGTTCCAACTTTTCCACCGTGCGTAAAACCCTTTCAAGAGAATGATTAAAGTCTTTTTGTGCCAGTAGACATTCGAATCACTTCCTAAAACAAAATTTAGTGGCCAATAAGCGAGCACGATTACTATACGAACGAGTTTTGACGAAATTTGATGACTGTATTTTAATGGCTGACAAAACATATGTAAAAATGGATTATAAACAAATCCCCGGACGAAAATTTTACCTGGTATCTGCTCGTGGTAATGTCCCTTCCAGGTATAAATTTGTTTTTGCTGATAAGTTTGCTCGGAAACTAATGATTTGGCAAGTATTCTGCCGTTCTACAAAGTTCTACATTAAAGAGTGTCTGAAAAAAAGGATTTAACCCTTCGTTTGGCAACACAAGACCAAGGTTATGTTTTGGCTGGATCTAGCAGGCTGCCACTACTCTAAGGAGGTACTAGTATGGTATGCTGCAAACAATGTTAATTTCATTGCCAAAGAGATCAATCCTCCGAATTTCCCTGAGTTCAGATCGATCGAAACATACTGGGCAATTGTCAAGCGAAAACTTCAAGGATGCGCTAAAGAAGTGACAAATGCACAACAAATGCGTTTAAAGTGGAATAAATTGCCACTACAGTGTTACCAGCGACTGTGCAGATCATGATGGCATAGATCACAAGTAATGTGCGAAAGTTTGTTCGAAACGGTAAAATGTTATAATTTCTATTAATTGTTCAAAAGCTGAATAAATACCCTTTTGTTTGACGTTTTGATCAACCGTGTCTGTTGTTTTATTCTTGAGTTATGATCACTTGAATGCGTCTAAATTTACTTTGAATCGGGCTTTAATGAACCCCTCATTTTATATGCATCCAAGTACACTTAAATTTACATGAATTTTTCTAAGAGTGGAGGTCAGTCAAACGACTGTTTACAGTACTGCTTATCATTTATATATATATATACATATATATATATATATATATATATATATGCTGTATACTTATATACATATATACATATACATGCATATAAACAAATTGATATATATATATTTGACAAAAATCATTGACAAATTAACTAACATTGACAAAAAACAAAAACAAAATGGAAATAAAATATGCGGTGGAGATGCTCTAGATCTGCTATCTCCAACTGCCTCCAATCAAAATTTCATACCGACGGACAAAAAAGTAATGTAACGAGTTTCTCATTGCTTCCAATCATCCTAATGCTACCGCTTGGATCCCTTGTCCCCCCTCCATGTTCGCTCTAATTGGATATCTTGTCCCTGTCAAATAAATAATTTCTGCCCCTCATCAAAACCCTGACTACTCTCCACTCTCACTTCTAAGCTTTTCCATTTTCTCCTACTCCTGCTATCACGATGTTAAATTGAGCCCTTTTTAACCCTCCCACAGACCGTTGTTTCTTAATCTAACTTTCACAATCCACCGTCGTCTCCGTCGTCGTCGTCGTCGCCGCCAAAACAAAACAATAAGACAACACACGAAAGCCCCTCCGGCGACACAGTTAACCTTCGCAAACTCATGTCCCAGAGGGGGAGGGCGAAGTGGCAAGGATCAAGTGCTCGCTCACTTATTAAGTCACGCGAATCCTGGAAAACTGGGTTGCCAATGCTGGCGGCGACCCCGAAAGTCAGAAGTTTTTAATTTCGCTAAAAACCATCCCGACCCCAACGGAGACAACTGACCGGCGGGGAAGTCCTCGTCGACGACGACGATGAAGGCGAGAGAGTACAATGTCAAAACTTTAAATAACAGTTTGACAGTTTTGTAGCCCTCGTTGTCCGGCTATTCGTGGATGAAAAAAAAAAAAGAACGAACTCATAATGGATTGCGGATTAAGCTGCTTTCTTTTTTTCATCGCGGCATAGACCAGGACCCACCACCGCCACCCGTCGCTTCTGACAAACTCAGTTTCGCACCGGTTCCCAACTCGGTCGTAGAAGGGAGAAACTCAATTTCATTTCGTAACTTGTAACTTTTGATCCGGTCTTATTAAAATTGATAGCGTTCTGCCGAGTTACTCCGAAGGACTTCTCAGGGAAGAGACGGAGCTTGACCCCCTCCCGGCCCCACCCACTACTCCGGCTAATACTTTTAGTTCGGTTACAACAAGCCTGAGAATGATTGATGGAGGCACTCAAGCACAATATAAAATAATGAAAGGGGAATACCGAACGGAATAGCGAGAAGAAGAAGAAGAACCGAAAAAAAACGCGAATCCGGTTTCACCTTGGCTGCAGACACACTTTTGGAAAAGTTTTCCAATGTTGAAGTAGTATCTAGGCTGGGAGCCGTTCGCAAGAGAAGGAAAGGGGAAACAATCAATGAAGTTAATGTGCTGGAAATGTTGGACCAACTCTCGATCAAACTGAAGAAAAAAATATAAAGGAAAATTTGACGTGATGCGACTTTCTGCGGCTGGAGATATGAGCCTACTTTTTTTTCGAATTTATTTCATACACAGCGGAAGTTTTTCCCCAATTCGATTGGAAAACTTTCCGGGAAACTCCCCGGTCAACTCGGCTTGAAAATAAATTTCAAATAATTGGGTGTGGAATTTTTGTTTGCGCATACTTAGGTTCACTTGGTTGGAATAATCGGAACTGACAAGCTGATTGGGAAATTCAATCGGAATCGGTGATTATATTTGCCGGTCTAGCGTCAGGATGTGGTTGATGGTTCAGGAGTGGGTCTGGTAGGGCGGTCTCATTTTCGGCGGGGCTTTTTTTAACGGTTTACAAAGGAGTATGACCAGCTTTTTCGGCAGTGTTGCTAAACGTTTGTTTTTTTAAATTTCGTCGTTTGTTTATCGATTTTGAAAATAATAAAACGATTTCCAAATCGAGTATTCACAGCAAGAGAAAAAGCCCATCTTTTGATATAAGTCTAAACAAAACGTCATACGCAACATAGGTGTCAATTATAAAAGTCGAGTCGACCGTCTCTTTGCCTGAAAGGTTTAATAGGACCTAACTGACAAACGTAAACAATGACTTTTTCCGCAAATTACTCATCATTGAAAATTCACATAATCAATCCCCCACGGTCATTTCGAAGAGGAAGAGTTCACCTTTCCGCTAGAACCGGAGGCTTACATTGAAAGCCTTTGTGCCACGAAAAATCCAAAGAAGAAGCCATTGTTTACGATTGTCAGTTAACCCCTATTGAAAAATGTTTGTCGAATTGTCAAGATCAACAACATTTTGCCGAACAGGTCAGATGGTTCGAAAACGGGTGATGGATCTGTCTCATTCTGTAAGTTTGTTTTGATACGTGTTTTCGTCTGGAAGTGATAACTGACGGAGCAAGGCAAAAAATAGCCTAAACCATTATATTTTGAATTTATCAAACCCTCTTAACTCTTTCTAAATTTTAAAGACAGATAGCAGCGCCACTCTTGTCGTCAACGTTGAACCACATTGATAGACAAAATAAACACACACATGTGCATGCCCGAGAACACACAGCGAAAAGCAAAGTTAATAGCACAAAATTGTAATTTCCTCTCCAGCGTCGAATCGTTTCGTTGTTACGTGAAATGAATTTCCATAGCAGCTGCTCTTATGAGATTCCGGTTTTTGGTGTTTAAATGATTTCAAGTAATTTTTTACTGATGGGACGCTTGAAAACACTTCAACTTTGAATCAAAACAATCAAAAGAAACGACGCACACAATGATCCGTGCTAGGATATGTGAACTTATTATCGAATAGTTCAATGTGCTGTCACCAGACGTCGTTGCAATCATATAGAGAGAGTGTATCCTCTAGATTATTCTGGAAAATAATATCTTGTTCATTTACCATTTTTGTTTCTATTTAAACTTGACCTTAATTAGACAGAAGTTGAACTAAACAAAACGAAAGTTAGATTTGAAGAAGACTTTAATGAAGTATACGCGCATAGTTATAGAATACATGAACTTCGAATTTCACGCACGTTATAAGGGCTTATCGGAGACAAGTTGTAATTTATAAGCATATTTTGAATAGTTGTTTGATTTGATGGAAGTTATAATAGATAAATTCATGAAATTATCAGCTGTAATAGATTTTTTTTTGATAATCCAAAAAATACTGAGATCTTTTCTGAAAATATGTGCATGCTTTTCAAACAATGCAAACTTATATGATCATGTAAAAAATTATTTAAACTTTCCAATAAATGCACTTCGGATTTTATGGAAGTTCTACGAGAATGAAGAAAGTTCAACACAATATTTGTTAGTATCTTGTATTCATAAAAACAATGATCTGGACTTATGATAAGGATCCGAGATAAATTTTCATGAATTTTGTTAGCATGTCAACTGTTCTACAAATTTTTTGGTATGTTGATAAAGCTTCCAAGAACTTCTGTAATTTTGTTGAAAATCATGGGAAGTCCCTAGAAAACCTAGGGAATCCCCTAGAGATTCACAAAGGAATATTCTGTAGTACTTAACGAGACTTACTAGAAGATCAGCAAAATAATTCCTCAAAAAAAAAAAAACTACTCTGAAGGTTAGGAAGAGACTTCTCTTAAGTAACTTTTAAGTAAAGGGTACACTTCTTAGTTGTTCAAGAATGAATACCTCAAAAATTCAAGGACAAACATCCGCAAAGTTTAAGATCATACTTCCGAAAAGTTCAGGAATACATTTGCTCGATGTAATCAAACTTACCTAGTTAATTTAGTTCAGAAGAGAATTCCCCGATGTTTTGAAATGATCTTCTTCGATGTTCAGGAGAGGACTTATTAGAAGTTCAGAAAAAAATCCTTTCTCAGATTGCTCAGAAAGTCTGGATGAAATTATTCCGAACTGTGGGAGTGAATATACAAAAAAATCAGGACCGACAGCTCAGAAGTTTATGACAAAACTTGCCAAAAGTTCTGTAAAGAACTTTCCAGAAGTTTATCTGGGTTTTTCGTAGAAGATCAGGAGAAAATTTCCATGAAATTCACGAGATAATTATTGAAGAACTGAAGAGGCAATCTATGCCAACTTCATTCATATGACCGTTATAATATTCATTACCCACGACACCATATTAAAATATAGTCAACACACTGTTCAGCTAAGGAACAAACTCATATAAAAATTACAATTCGTCGGTTTCCATCTCATTTCGTTTGACAGATTTGATTGCTCATCGAATTGATCGATTCAATGACCTGCTGTGGCATGTCGGTTCACCGGTAAGAAAAATTTCCTGAAGTTGCAGATCTTTGTAAATCTGTATTTCTTCGTTAAACAAATATTCACACATTCAATAATGGCATGAATTTCTGGTTGAAATACCGTTGGACTATGTTCCATTGGTATAGCTTTCCTGATACCAGGGCCATAAATCCCGGCTCCACTATTTTCTCTCGCAGTCCTGAGTTATTGCAAGGTGTAACATTTCAATGACATTTAGAGATCTTCCAACATTACAGCTGACAGTCGAGTTCGGTTGTCAACTCGATCAGATTCAGTCGGCTTCTGTAATGTGCAGTTTTGCTCAACTCGACTTCCCTATTATTAGATCTGTCACATTTTGTCGAGTAAGAGTTTGTTTTGATTCGCGCTTATCCTCGCTAAGTGGTGATTGGCTGAAAAAGGTATAAAATACACTAAACCATCATATTACTTTTAGCATAAAAATGTCTAATCCTATTGACAAAAAAACAAATTAGCGTCAGTTTGAATGGCTCATCGGACTGATTAAAATTAATGTGGACATTGCCAGAGGGCGTGTAGCCAGCAAATGTTTAGCAGAAGTGGTAGGAAATTTGAAAACGAGCTCGATTCGTAAGGATCACCAACCCAAGTAGCACACTACAATCATAATAAGTTGTAGTAGCTTGATTATGACTTAGTTAGCCATATTTATGTTATCTCAACCGAATGGCAACAAGTGTACTACTAGGGAATGTGCCTTGGGTCAAAATAACAAAAATTAAATTTTATTTTCTCGTTTGAATACTGTTACTTTATACTAACATTTTATCTCAAGCCCACATGGAGACTCAGAACAACAGTAACAGTGATGAGCTATTTTAATTAATCTTAGAACTCTTCTCATTTTCTTAAGTACCTCTAAACGCATCATTGCAGTACATTCGCACTTGAGATTTTGAAATTCACCCTCGAGTTAAGCAGTTTATAAAATAAGTCTAAGCATTTAGGACACATTCTAGAAAGTTTAGAAGGAGACTTCCCAGGCTTCTTCGAAGGTCGGGCTGAAACATCTAAGAAGCACTTTTTAGTAATTCAAGCTGGAATATCCCAAAAATTCAGGTCATAACATTCAAAGAAGTTCAAGGGAAAACTTCCCCGAAAATATGGAGAGAACTTCTTGGAGTTTCTTTAAGTAGTTTAGGGAAATGGATTTTTTAGAAGTTTTTGGGATTCTGGAGTTTCTCTCAGAAACTTGAGATGGAGTTTCCCAGAAGTTCAGGAAAAAGCTCCCCAAAGTTCAGGAAGAAACTAATCAGGGAGAGCGCTACCAATAATTGTTTAAAAAATCAGGAAGCAACTTCCACAAAGCTCAAGACGATTCGTCCTAAAAGTTCTGGAGAGAACTTTTCTGAAGTTCAGGAAAGAACTTCCCAAAAGTTCCTGAAGAAACTTCCCAAAAGTTCGTTGGAACCTCTCAGAAGTACTAGAGAGCTTTCCCGAAGTTCAGAAGAGAACATTTCAAAATGTCATAATGAGTCCTAGAAAGTGTGAGCTGTTTAGTGGAATACCTGTAATTATAAATGAGAAGAAAGATTAGTATTGTCCATTTAATTACAACTACCTTTATTGCATATCTTCACAGATCCGCGTATTTCGTCTACAATGTGCAGACTTCCTCAGTGTCTGTAATACTCAGTCGAGTATTAGTACACGACACTAAAGATGTCTGCACATTGAAGACGAAATACGCGTATCTGTCAAGTTAAGCAAGAAAGGTTGTTGGAATTAAATGGAAAATACTAATTTTTCTCTCCATTTCTAGTCATACTGAAGTATTCATGATGCTCAGGAAGTAACCTCTCCAAATAACAGAAAGAAACTTTCCAAAAGTATTGGGGGTAAGTTTTTTTTAGTTTGAGCAACAATTTACAGCAACAAACTTTCCTGAAATACAGGAACAAACTTCCTTGAAGTTTAGGAGAAAACATCCCAAAAGTTCAGAAGAAGAAGACTCAGGAGATCAGGAGGAAACTTCTGATAAATTTAAGGAAATTTTCCTAGGAATTCTGGAGAGGACTTTCCCAAAGTTTCGGTAAAATTTTCTTGTAGTTCAGGATGGGTCTCAAAAGCTTAGGAAAAGTAGGCTCAGGAGTATACTTCCCCAAAATTCAGGAGGAAACTTACCAGAGAGGGCACTACCTATAAGTTGAAGAGAGGGAGTTTCTCAAAAAAAAAAAAACTGGAAAGAACTTCTCTGGGGGTCAGGAGATGACTTCCCAGAAGTTCCGAAAGAAACTTCCCAAAAGTTTAGTTGGAACTACCTTGAAGTGCTAGAGAGCTTTCTTGAGAGCTTTCTCGAAGCTCAGGTAGATACTTCTTAAAAGAACGGGGAGATTCTTTTCAGAAGTATAGGGTGTACTTCCTAGTAGTACAAGCTAGTAGTTCAGAGAAAACTTCTCTGAAGTTCAGAAGATGGTTTTTCACAACTATCAAGATATGTAAGAAGTTTTTCCAAGAAATGCTAGAGAAAATTTGGAAGTTTTGGAGTAATCACTGACGAGCCGAAGAAGCAGTCTGCATAAAAATAATTGATATGACCATAATGATATTCATTGCTCATGACACCATTTTATCACCACACCACATCTTTCCAACCGTTCGCATCGTACTAAGATGAGACACTAACTCATGTAGGAATAATAGTTCCTTGGTTTCCATCTCACCTCGTTCGAGGTATTTTATCGAACAAGTTTATCGGAGCTACCCTATATCGTATAAGGCCGTTTGGGATAATTTCATTTGGCATACGATTTTGGATAACCAATATTCCTTTGGCTTGAAGGCCGTTTAGCATAATGACCATTTCGAATAAAATAAAGAAAACATTAACCATATTACGGTAATTTGTCATGAAAACTACTTGACTCGAACACTTTTTGGCATACATATCGGAAAATGAAAGCTTCTTCAGGATCAGCGGGCATAATTATTATTTGGACATTCAAAATTCACTTGCTGTAAACGTCCTCTGGCACTGGCAACGAACATTTTGAGAAAGATTATTAGGATTGACAATCTATAAATTAACGTTTCATCAGAAACATTTGGCGTAATGACAGTTTGGCATAAATACTAGAAAATTAGATTGATTCCTTAGCAATCAACCAATTCTTTTTGGCATTATGGTCTTGGAACATCAATTAAAATTTAATGAACAAAAATAATTATATATGATGGTATAGTAATTATACGATTGATTGTAAAATAATTTTAGAAAATATTATAGAACAGCCTAATATATAAAGACGGGAGATTACAATACTTCCCATATTGGCCTTTTTGTGACAATTACGTTTTAGTCGGTTTGAATGAACCATGCCAAACATAAATAAGCAATACAAACGTATAGTCAATCCAAAAATTCACTCTTCAACATCAGAAAAGAAAACATTTGATTTTCAATTTTCAATTTAGTCCCTAAAACCTACACAGAAAAAAATAATTAATTTAAACTAGCGCGTAAACTTTCCCCTCGTTTAATTCAAGCCAAAGGAGGCGTAAACAACGCAATTGGTTGTGGTCTTTGATGAGCCATACAACAATGTTTGCAATCTTTCGTACAACAGGCTTGATCTGGCCTAAATTTACATCAAATATCTCATTATTTTCTACCAAATCTAGCATTCCCTTTATGTGCATTAGATAACGCACAAAATTAAATGTTTCTTTTTATCTGTGTATGAATGCCACATTTTGAAGAACAACTCATTTAAAAAGAAGGCAATATCACAATGGATAAAAACCTACGCCAATGATATTATGCTAATGACGTCGTACCAAATGTACATTATGCCAAATGATCATTTAGCTCAAGCTATTGTTATGCCAAATGAATTTATGCTTAATGACTATATGCCACACGACCTTATGTTATATGGGCTTCTCCCAAGTTTATCAAAATACCAAAGCAGTTCTCGAGAATTTTGCCTCAGTTTAAAGAATCCATGTTTGAAGAAATAATGCTGTCAATAGCTTCAGTATCGTCAGGCATAAATAAGTTAATTATAACTAAATAATTACTCCTCTTCCTAATAATCTTCAAAATAGATATCGACACTTGTCCTCATAGTAATTAATAGCTTCCTCGAAAAATACTTAAAAACGTAACTTGGCAACAGCATCCCAATGTGGTTTTCTTAATAATAAAAACATTCGTGTAATTCACGAAACAAGCGTAAGAAATGCATAAAACTTATTCTTCGACAGTCAAAAATAACCGCTCAAATGATCAATGTCCGGAATTATTGCATGTTGTAATATTTCAACTTTATTCAAAAAATTCCAACACTTCAGTAAACAGTCGAGTTCGGCTGCTGACTCGATCAGATTCTTAATCTGAAGATCTGAGATCTGAATGAGATCTCAGTAAGCAATAATTTCAATCCAAAATCCTTCTTGTAGGTCTTCAGGTTGGTCCGTTTCTTGATACGTTGAATCATTCCGACGTTTGTTCCCGCTTTATTGACCAAATCTAGTATTGGAATAGTTTTCATATTTCGAATGAGAGTTATCACTTTCTGATCCAGTATAGGGTTGGAAGATCCGAGTTTTCCAAATTTGGTTATGATGTATTTAACACTCGCGTGATGAATTCCAAAGCGCTTGGCAAATTGTCGCAATCTTAAACCCTTTTCACGAAGTCATGAGTCCAAAGCCTGAATTTTGAGGTCTGTTTCAATGCCCAAAATTTTGAAAACGAAGAATTAAATCCGTGAAAACAAGTAAGCAAACGAAAGATGACAGTCAAACGCACAGCATGCTTTGATGAACACATTAAAACCATTACAAATACACGCCAACAACGCAAATTCACGTGGATAGCTTATTTTCGATACATTCTAATGTTAATTTCTTCTCGCTGTTGGATAATACACTGCGACAGATAATTTGATGAGGTATGTTGAATTATTCGGTTTTATTGCTGTGTTTATGATGGTCAATGGATCAACTTTTATTGAATTTTTCTGCTACCCATACAATATTGATAAAATTTAGTTTATACTACGAAATTGTTTGGTTGCACTGTCGGATTTGTCGATTTCCATCGAGGAAGGTATAATTGCCATCCATGATTTGGGCCAGATAACCACGTATTTTCTTCTAGCCTACACTTCGTCTGGTATCCTGTATTCCTCCCTTACCCTTTGTTTTTGAATGCATGCATGATATAAACGTTACAGAATATAATATATGAATTTCAAAATATAACTGACAACCACTTTGTTACTGCAAAATAAAAATTAGATATGTATTAATATCTTTATAGTCCTGGAAAACATTAAAAGTAGAGTAGATCAGTCCTTGCAACACAGAAAAAATTTCTAGGAAAAGATATTCGATTTTTTTTTGAAGAATCAACAGGCTATTCTATAGGTCGAAGAAAGCTGTTTAGTTGATCGAAGAGTCTGGTTCGATTATTTCTGAAATAAATGGAATATTTTATCATATTACCACTAAATACATATATTTGAATACAATCCTATTCTGCTTATAATCACATACTAGTCTTTTATGGAACAGTAGAACTTGGAAATGGAAATGTAATGAAGAAATGCTGAAAAACGAATAGAGCATTACAAGCATGAAATTGTCATGCTGCTCTGTGCTCTGAAATGTAAATGTAATTTTAAATGCAAATGTGTCGCAAAGCGTGCTGAAATTATTAATTAAATGAGACTGGAAAATATACCCTGCTTGAACACGATCTACAGCCGTAGTCACTCACTTTTCTATTGACAAGTCGACAACATTGCCGAGCAACGTTAACCAGCTTCTCCATGCTGAAATGCTGAAAGAATAGATAGCTAAAGAAGAATAACCAATTAATGTGATATTGAAATTAACTCTTAGCTTAAACGTTTGACAGAGAATACCTACTGAGCCCTTGCGGTACTTCAAACCGGCTAGTTCAGCGCAAGGGAGGATAATCACAATAGCGTATTCAAGAGAATGTCAAAACTGGGTTCCTAAAAATCCCAAAAACGGATATCAAAGCATCCCAAAAGTGCATTCCAAAGAATCCCAAAGTGGATTCAAGAGAATCCCAAAAAATTGGATTCAAGAGAATCTCAAAAAATGTATTCAAGAGAATCCCAAAAGAGGATTCAAGAGAACCCCAAAAGTGTATTCAAGAGAATCCCAAAAGTGGTTTCAAGACAATCTCAAAAGTAGATTCAAGAATATCCTTAAAGTGTCCTCTAGAATCCAAAAGGTGGCTTCGAGAGAATACCAAAATTGGATTCAAGAGAATCCTAAAAGCGAATTCAAGCGAATCCCAAAAGTGGCTTTGAGAATCCCAAAGGTGGATCTGAGAGAATTCCAAAAGTGGATTTAAGAGAATCCCAAAAGTAGATTCGAGAAAATCCTAAGAGTGGATTCCCAAATTCGATTCAGAAGAATTGGAAATTAAAACCAGATATCTGGAAATTTAAACCAGATATAAGAGGATTCAAATGGGATATAAGGGCGTCCATTAATTACGTCAAACAAAAGGTGACTTTTTATGTAGCCCCCCCCCCCCCTTTGTCACATTTTTCTTTGTATGAATTGTCACGTTTTCCCAAACTATTTTTGAGTTCAGGTCTTGGTGCTTTACATGATCAACAAGGCAATTTACGAGGAGTTCATCATATTTATGAGTTGTTTAAGCTTTGGATCATTGTTGTGACCGTAACCATACCTGTTTTATATTTTTCTTAGTTAACAGGGTTATTTTTGAACAAGTTTACAGAACAAAGTTCCTCTGTAACTCTAAAAGAATAATTTTGACAGAAAATTTTAATCTTCAGTCATATATGACTCATTCGTTATGAATCGGTTAAGAGAATTCCAAATTGGATACAAAAGGATCCCAAATGGGGTATAAGAGGATCCCAAATAGGACTCTAAAGAATTTCACATAGGGCTCAAAAGAATCCCAAATAGGATTCAAGAGAGTCCCGAAAGGAATTCCAGAGAAACTCATATAGGGTTCAAAATAGTCTGCATTGAAGAGAATCCTAAAAGGAACTCCAGAGAATTGGACAATGAATTCCAAATGAAATTAAAAAGGATCACAAACGGGATTCAGAAGGATCACAAATGAGATTAAAGAGAATCCAGAATGGTATTCAAGAGAATCCCAATTCAACAGAATCCCAAATTCTCTTTAAGCTCAGTCGGTAAAGGCGCAGCTACAAAGCAACAGCATGCTGAAGGTGACTGGGTTCGTTTCCCGGTGTGGTCTAGGATTTTTTCGTTATGGAAAATTTCTCGACTCCCTGGGCATAGGGTATGATTGTACTTGCCACACAATCATAGCAATACAAAAATGGTACCTGGCATCGAAAGTTCTCAATTAATAACTGTGGAAGTGCATTTAGAACACTAAGTTGAGAGCAAGTAATAAGTGAATTGTGAAAGCAATAAACTTGAAATAGTAAAGGAGAAGAAGAAGAATCCCAAATGAGATTCAAGAAAATCCCCAAAATGGATTGAATAGAATCCCAAAAATGGATAAGAGTGGATTTGGGACAATCCGAAAAGTGAATGCTAGAAAACCCCTTAAGTGGATTCAAGAGAATATCAAAAATGGATTTTTGAAAATTCCGAAAATTGATTCAACAGGCTTCTGAAAGTGAATATGAGAAAATCTCGAAAATGGATTCGAGGGAAACACAAAAGTTGATTCGAAAAAGACCCAAAGCGGTATTCGAAAGAATCCCAAAAGTAAGTTCGAAATAATCCTAAAAATGGATTCAAGATATTCTCAAAAGTTGATTCGTGATAATCTAGAACGGGATTCGATATAATCATAAAAATATATTCGATAGAATTCCAATTGAAGATTCGACAGAATCTCAGATGAGAATTTCGAAAGATGCCAAAAAAAAAAACAACGAGATAGTTCCATAAAATGCGACTGACAACCATTCGCTTTGGATTCGAGAGGATTCCGAATCTACAGGATTTAAGAAAATTCCAAACGGGATTCAAAGGATCGTACACGGAGATCAAGAGAATCTCAAAATTAATTCAAGAGAATCTTAAAATAAGTTTATGAGAATCCCAAACAAAATTGGCAGCACTATTAGCGGAATTTTAAGTGGGTCTTGAACAGAAATTTAGAGAATTTCAAATGAGATTGAAATTACTCCACACGGAATTCGAGAGAAAGAAAATCAAGAGTATATTGATAGAATCTCTGCACAGATTCGATGAAGCTTAAAACAGGATAAGACTAAAGATCATTCGAAGGAACACAAACGAGATGGAAGTGTCAGAAACATTAGTAAATAACAAATAACCGTTCTTCCTCATATTTTTTGTTCGAATCCAGCCTACTCTACATTTGCTGTGTAAATTCCGCTGTAAGCACAGTTAGTAGTGAGCTTTTAGAACCAAAACTTACGTTAAGCTCAGCACACCGTGCGATGAAAATCGTACCTGCCAACCAGGTGAGTACGTAAACAACCTCGTCGATCAACAATCATTATTTCTTTTCCCACGCGTGTCGTCATAACTAATCGTGTTGCATCAAACGGTTGTAAGATCACAACAACGCAAATCCAGCAAAACAAACCAAACGATATGAATGTGTAGCGGGAAACCACCTCACCGAGCTACCGGTAAACCGGTTTCAATCGTTACTGTCTCAGCACGCAGCGCCAATTGCATTCACTAGCTACCAGTTGCACTTTACTCTCGGTCGATTGCTATCATAGTTCCGCGTCGTCGCATTGTGATAGAAATGCGTTTCTACATTTTCGCCGCTTTTGGGGTGTTCCTCCATGTCCACCTTACCGGGGGATTGATCCAGTGTGGAAGCCGAAAGCACGCCATGGTCGGGCTGGTGCACCATGGGTGGAATATCAACGAAGGCCGGTGGCCATGGCATGTCGCTCTGTTCCAGGACGGAGCCAGCAGATACGCCTGTGGTGCAACCTTGCTGAGCGAATGGCATGTGCTGACGGCGGCCCATTGTGTGACCCAGCGCAGACAGCCGCTTCCAGCGGGCAGCATTGTGCTTCATTTTGGGCAGAAAAATCTCTCCGAGATGACCGGCCACGTCCAGGTTAGGAATGTCGGCAAGGTGCACGTGCATCCGAACTATAGCAGGCACAAAAATGACATCGCTCTGCTGGTGCTGCGATCGGCGATTGAATATTCGGAGTTTGTCCTACCGATCTGCCTGGACGAACGGGCCGATAGTGATTTGAGGAAGCTGGAGAGCACGAGAGGATGGATTCCGGGCTGGGGACGCACCGAGAATGGGTTGACATCGGATGTGCTGCGGACGGTGTCGATGCCGGTGGTCAGTTACATCGAGTGCCTCCAGGCCGATCGGCTTCTGTTCGGTCATGTGCTTGACTCGAATGTGTTCTGCGCCGGTGATCGGAATGGTTAGGGTTTGCTTTTGGGCGTTGCAATTGAACGCTAGTTTGATGAAATGTATGTTGGATTGTAGGATCGAGCCCCGGATTTGGCGACAGTGGAGGAGGGATGTACTTCAGTGATGACGATCGCTGGGTGTTGCGAGGAATCGTATCGTTTGGGAAAGTGGACGAGGGGAGGCAACAGGTCGATACTTCCAAGTATACTGTGTTTGTCAATGTGCAGCGCTATCTCGGGTGGATTCGCACCACGATGGAAGAGGATAACGCCTATCTTTCCGTGAGACGAAGAAGTGAGAAAGGTATTTGTTTTTTTTTTTGAAAGTCATGGTCAATTCCTAACAGACTGTTACTTCCATTGCAGGATGCGATAGGTCTGAAAATTTAGCAAGAAATCTTGTCACCACTGATGGAGACTGTAGTAATGCAACACAGTCACATGTGGTAAGAAAATTTTAGTGATTCATCGTACCTAAAAAACACTAATTGAGCATCAACTCCACAGGTTTCTATTTTCTATTCGGATGGGAAAGAACATTGCAAAGGTGTGTTGTTGAATGAAGATTCTGTATTGACGACGTGTCGCTGTGTGCAAAGGTAGGTAATCCCAGAATGCAAGGAAATGAATAAATTAGAATTACTGTGATTGTTTGCTATGTTTGTCTAGCAGGGAAGTATGATGATAACGTTTGAAGTTAGCAAGTGTTTTTGGAAGACTTATGTTACCTGAGAGTCATTGTTGTGGATAAATTTCTCTGTATTCGTCAGAGTGGTATGTCAAATATTGCGAGAATTATTCGCATACCGATTTCACCGAATAACCACATGTCATAACTAATGACAAACATGTGATGTAGTCATAGTTATCCAGAAATTTACTATTTCTCACATTACTTACGACGCACATAATCAATTATGTTAATTGGTATATCGAGCGAGTTTTGAACTCGAAATTGTGTATTTGACCGGAAGGTGCGGCGTACGATATGCGTTTGAGTGCAGATGGAATACGGAACGTGGAGAAGACTTATGAACCAAGAATTACTGGCAGAATCTCCCATAGTACACACACCGCAAAAATCGGTTGACAATGGGCTGGACACGTTGTCAGGATGTCGGACGACAACTTGGGGAAAATGGTTCTCAAGAACGAACCGACTGGTACAAGGAAAAGAGACAAGCAACGGACAAAATGAAACGATCAAGTGAATGGCGGCCTACGGACCCTTCACCAGTGCTAGTAAATCTCATGGCCGCCATGCGGCAATGAAAAACAGGTCAATTCACTATCATGAGAAGAAATGAACCATCATAAGCTTTCTTGTCGTTGTCAAACCATCATGCAGTCATGAGATTTTTTCTCATATGATTTTGTTCCTTAGATTACTAACTTGTCTTCTAGCAATCAGCTAAGCAACCATTTATAAACGATTGAGTAGACATTATTATTTAATGAGATTTTGAGATTTTCAAACGTAGTAATTTTTCATTGAAAATGACATAGGCTAGCTCTGCCCTCCACAGACTATGAAACTAGAAAAGTTCCGTCATGGACCGTAAAAATTCGATACGTGAATAAGATATCTCACTATGTTGCCGGTTTATTCTCTGTTCAGAGATGCACAGTAAAATTATTAATATTTAGGCACACTAATTTAAACCAACAGCAAAGGTGCTGTTGGGCCCACTCACAAGTGTGGGTCGTTTATATCAGTCGAAATAGATTTGGTTTGCGAGTTCCTCAGACATTCAACTTTAAAACGTACCCAGCTGATTGGTTTTAGACATAAATTTTCCGGGGATAAAGGTAAAAGAAGATAAGAGACTTTTAAAAAACTAAATACTGATAAACCTGATTTTGCTCAACCTCGGGCGCAGAATAATTTACTGATTTTTTTATGTCAAAAAGTGTAAGGAACACTATGTAATTGTGTGAAATAGTCGGTACATGCCAAAAATAATCCAACAGAAGGCAATAATTTCTCACCCATGCACTTAAGAGCCTCATCAAGGATGTAGGCATTATTGGGAGAGGGACAAATCTCTAGAACAAGATCAAAAAAATACACAGATAAAAAGAAACATTGAATTTTCTGCGTTATCTAATGCACATAAATGGAATGCTAGATTTGGCAGAATATTATTGGATATTTCATGTAAATTTCAGCCAGATAACGCCTAAATCTAGCCTGTTGTATGAAAGATTGCAAACATTGTTGTATGCCAACAATGTTTACGCCTCCTTTGGTATGGAATTAAACGAGGCGAAATTTTACACGATTGTTAAAATTAATTATTTTTTTCTGTGTAGGTAGTATAAGAGAACGGTTGCATATTCTTCTACCCGTCAAGGGGGTATCCTTCCCCTTGCCTATCCTCCATAGCGATATATAACTGTCCACTCCTCTCACGGAGATGAGAAATTATCTGCTTCTAACAAATTTCATCAACTATGTAATTAGAATTTTTCTAATCCAATTTTTGCTCTAAAAATGCAATATAATTTTTATAATGTAGGAACGGCATTTTTGGCAACACTATCTCCCACACACAGTTTGTGAGATTTCATCAGGATGGTTATCGTATTTTTCTTTTGCGGCAAAAAGTGTGTTGTGGTGAAAGTGAGTTAGGGGTAAAATTATAAATAATATGAATTCAGTTCAATGTCTTTTCATCTATTATTAGATATTTAAAACTTAATAGTAGTTATGACAAGTTCAGTTAATCTTAAATAATAAGATTATCACTGTGAGTAAAGGCAGAAACTATTATATCTAAAATCTAACCTTCACCTTAAATCACATATAGTGGATCAATCACAGTTTGTCGTGGCGAGAGTTTCCTTTAGGATTAACAGTACGATTCAAACCGGAAATTGTAAGTGATATGGGTTATTATTGTACATTGCTTACAATAATTAAAAAAAAACACATTTCAGCTATAAGCTATTTTGCACCAACCGCGACGGCTAAAATGAGTTCAGAAAGCAACCAGCCCATTGTTCTCTGAACACAGCCGATTGTTTTAAAACCTTATCGTTGCGTAGATATTCGCAAAAGGATGTAGGGATTATTGGCAATAAAACTGATAAAAAAGGATTCCCTTGTTTCAAACTGTGCTGTAACTTCAGGACGGTTCTGAAAACATTGAAGTTTTTGGTGATTTTTATGTAAAAATGGGTGAGAAACACGATGCCATTGAGATGTTTCAAATTAAATTATGCTTAGAAGACGAAAAACGCAACTAAAATACAAAAAAATCATGTTTGACAATTTGATTTGGTTTGATTCCTTGCACAATTTCTTTCAAAAAAACATCCAACAGATCATTTTTGGACATAATGGATTGTAAAAACAACATCAAGAACTTCAAGATAAAAGTTTTTTTTTCATTAGCCAAGGAGTAGTCAAACTGGCCAAAAAATTGGGATTTTTAAAATAAATTTGGTAATGTCCAGCGCCTAAGCAACACAGATTTTTATAAACAAGTTGAAAATACTCTCAATTAATTATTTATAGTTCATGGGACTTTGGTTCATACTTTAATATAACTTAAAAGGCGCAAAACATTGAAGCTTATAAAACAGAAAGTGCAAAAAAAAATCTGCCGTCAAATGAAAATATAACAACCCAAGGATGACATTCGAACACTTGTTCTTGGCGTGATAGGTTTGTAGCTTCTTTGCTGCGATTGTTGAACTCCGATTGTTGAAATGTCAATTCTTAGTATCTATGATTTGCTTCTCGTTAGCTGTGAAACGTTAATCGTGTACAATAGATCCATCGGTGTTTCACCCGTTTTGAAAAACATGGTTAATGTAATGTTATGTATTATAAAATTCGCGAAAAAATATGTGGTGTGACAGGCTATTTGTACCTGTGGCTTGAAGAGCAACATTTTCATTGCAATCGGAACCGTCAACCATGAAATTTATTTCGAGTGAGTGCCTGCAGAAACGTACCCCCCCCCCCCCCGCGCTTTAGACTGGAGAGGAGTCTTGAAAGATCATAAGAACCTGAACGGGTCCCAAAAACCCCTGCATACAAATGTTCATAACAGTAGGAAGAATTTTCATGATCGGTTTTAATTGAGAACCTCCCCCCTCCCTACCAGGAAAAGGAGGGGTCTTGAAACACCGTAGAAATATGGTTTGCCTCCAAAATCCCTACATGCCAAAATTGGTTCGATTTGCTTTCTTAGTTCTACAGTTATCCAGCAACTACAATTTCATTTGTATGAGAGCCCCCTTCTAGAAGATAGGAGGGGTCTCAAACTAACATAGAAACATTTCTCGCGCCCAGAAAATCCCACATGGTAAATTTGGTTTCATTTGCTTTTTTAGTTCTAGAGTTATGCTGAAACTTCTGTTTCATTTGTATGGGAGCCCTCTTTTCCTGAAGAATAACCATAAACCACCATAAAAACAAATTTTGTCTTCAAAAACTCACCCATACCAAATTTGATTTCATTTGCTTGATAAGTTCTCGAGTTATGACGCAATGTGTGTTTATTTTGTATGTAAGCCCCCTCTTCCAGATAAGGGAGGGTTCTCTTTTCATCTTAAAAACCTTTCTCGGTCCCAAAAACTCCTCCATACGGAATTTATCGCCGATCGGTTCAGTAGTTTTCGATTCTCTAAGGTTCAGACAGACAGAAATTCTTTTTTATATATGGGAAGGTCCATTAATTATGTCACGCAGTAACGAGGGAGGGGGAGGGGGTGGTAAAACCTAACGAACGGAACGAACAAAACGTAACTACAAAAAAATTTGAAGGTCCATACAAAAAACGTGAGAAGGGGGGGGGGTAACCCAAAATTCACTTTTTACGTGACATAATTAATGGACGTTCCCTATATAGATTTTCAAAATACTGTGCGTTTCGTAGTTGCTGTTCCGTTACTGAACAGAACAAGTGTAATTGCACAGAGAACAACATAGATGGAGCTTGGAAGTCGCTTTACATCTTCAATGTACAACTTCACTTCACGCAGACCACATCCTCATAGTCTCTGTGTAGGGGGGAAGGATGATTAGTTTGACAGTCGTTGTTATTGGAGAGAACGTGATCACCAATACGTCTCAACAATTGCCAAGGATAGTTTTTGTGTTATTGAGGCATGTAATTTTTAGATCATGCGACCATGGATGGGATTGAACTCCCGACCATCTGCTCTGTTAGCAATATGGGTAACCACTGAGCTATCCAGCCGCGTCTTGACTGACAGACGTTTATACAATTGTTTAAAAACTCTAGTCTCTCGGATTATGCAAACTATTTTTCATTGTCCAAAAAGTGTACTAACAGCTTTGGATTTGAGTTTTTCAGAAGTGAATACCCGGCAACGGCAGTCGCTATTATTTCAATGTGAGTTCAAAATCGGTTCAAATTTAAATGGCATAATTTAGAAAATAGAGTAGACTGCAGCGGCAGTGGATACATTACAAAAAACTCCATTCTCAAAAACTATCAAGTTTAGAAACTACTAAGTCTTGAAGGGCACCTTGAAGTCACGTAATTATAACCTTGAATTATATATTTTTATTCAGGCTTTCGTTCTCACATATCTTCTTGCGGTAGATTTGTTCCCGGATATGTGGAGGAGTTAAAAATGCACTTCCGGTAGAAACATAACCTAAATACTAGTCAAGCTGCGGAGGTTCCCTTCGTATTTTCTGAATGTGGGAGTCAATATAATTTTTGTTATCTTTCATTTCTAGCAAACATTACTGTCATTACTGTGAACATCTCCTTCTACATTATATCTATGAATTTTCTCTTCGTCGAGAAAAACCGTTTATTTTGAAGTCCCATTGGTAGTGGTTTTTATGCGAGAGTTTACGTAAATTAATGCGTTACATAAGTTATGGATGTTCAGAAAATCATTTTTATTTTGAATGAATAAAAAAGAGAAAGCTTAACTATAACAGCCTAGGGTTTTTTTTTCTTTCAAAATTTTACCCAAAAACCACATTTCAGAATAACGAGTAGAACTAACCCAAAATCAAATGGGTTGCGGAGTTATCCAAATTTGAGTTAAAACCCGGTTACTTTATTTTTATTAGTTCCAGGTTTCATGATTTTAGGTTTACTTATTTATTTTTGGGTAGATCCGAATGAACGTGCTTCTAAGGAACTCTCAAACTCAAAGTACGCAGTAGCATCCATTCGAAATTTCGATCAAGCTGGATTCGCTAACCTTTTTGGATGACTAATGAAATTCTTAGCGTGTTGAAAAACATACCAAAATGAACTATTGATCAAGTTCTGAAGATTTTTCGTGATGGTAGAAAACCGGAAACAAGATTGATGACTCAAAATCAGCGCGTAAATTTCATGTTCAAACATGGAAATCCATCGGGTTTGGAATTAAATAAAAAACGTTATTTACCGACAACGAAAAAAAATTGCACAGCAACTACTCGAAAAAATTCAATTTGAAACGCGAATGGCGAATTGATAGCTTTCATACTACCAACCAGGGGTGCCATTATGCAGGATTTATCTTGCACTACCAGACTTTTTATCATCAAAAAGACAAAAAGAAAAACCCTGCAAAATACCAGTGTTTTTTTAAATAAGAACAGATTTTTAAAAAAAAAAAACGTTGTTCAATCTCACTTCACTAAAGCGCTAAGAAATTGCGTGACTGCTTATTTTACATCCACGCTTTTCATGTGCTCATAATATTTTCAATGGTGAAAATAACAAATTAATGAACCTTGATGTATTAGTGTGAACAATCCATACCCATCAAGTTTTTACGCAGTTTTGACGTTCATTTTGTTGATTCGTTTGCCCACTCATGTCACTTTGTCATATTGAAGCTGGATTCCGCAAAATATCAAGTGCAACTATGTCGTGTGTAGTTCTCGTAAACTGAAAACGATTCGTAGCTTTTTGTGCGCAGAGTCCGCATAATCCGTCAAATAGTTGGTCAAATAATGGAGGAATACAGGTAACGCAAAAGTGAGGTTAAACGTCATAGATGGCGCTTGTTAAAAATGGGTTCTCATGTCTCACTCATGTCTAAAGTAATTGGTGATAAAATGATACGAAAATCAACGACAATGGCGATACTGACTAATTTCCGACAGTATGAAAAATATTCAGAAAGTTATTATCAATTTTAGTTCTAGATACTACGATGTTTAACCTCACTTTAGCTTCGCTTGGATTCATCAATTGTCAAATATTTGACATTGGTAAGGCCCCTATCAACATTGATAAAACCTCCTGAGCCCTTTTCAATTGTTAGTCCTGATTTTTACATTTCCGTGTATTGCCAGATTTTGCCAATTTTTTTATTTGTGACATGCCAGATATTTTTCCAAAACTAATGGCAACCCTGCTACCAACACAAGGGGCGAGACAACTCTACTACGAGTTGCTTATTGATGCATCGACTAACTCGCGAGTAACTCAAAATAGCTGAAAATTGAATCGATCTTCATCGATTCTTATCGATTCCCAGGGTTTTGAAAAATGCGATTCCCAATTTGCTTGAAAAAATAGTGGGCATTCCCCGCTAATGGCAATAGCAAATGAAACAACGGTGAGCCGTTTTCCAAGACCATGAGGGTTCTAGAAATATTCAATATATGATACGTGATAATTTCAGGTATGATAATGATATGAATAGATTGGGAATTTCTTAATAATCGATTCACTCAGAGTGCCGTGGGTTGAGTTTGTTTTCTCTTCTGCTGCCCTTGCTCCATAGCAGAAGTTTTTAGTCTGTCCGTCTGGCGAAGTGCTGCAATAGCAAATAGTAAGACAATCCAAAACTGATGGGTTTACTCAAAGTATGGCTTAATTGTGGGAACAAAAACAATTTATTCTCGAGAAAGGCAAAGGCTTACACGTATAGTAGTAAAAACGATATCAAATTGTACAAGCATATCAGATATGCAGTTTTTCCGAATTTTGGTTATTTTCAAACTCAGAGTTAAATAGAGGAAATCAAAGACATTGAAAATTGTTTGTGTCCAGTTTTGCGCACACGAGAACTCATGCAGTACTTTCAATTAGTTTAACAGCTGATGGGCAAAAATAGAGAGAAAACAAAATGTTCGCATAAGTTTGAGTAAACGTTGACGTGATTGACCGTCGACAAATATTCAACATATATTCAACGCATGCCGATATTGTTGATTAGTCAACTTGTTAATCCCAACTTTGTTTACTCAAACTTGAGTGACGCCACTTTTGACAAAACTGACTTAAAAATGACTCAAAATTGAGCTGAAAGGTGCGAGCATTTTCGCAGAGTCAAATACAATAGTCAATTTTACCATTATTGGGGGTTAGGATGCCTAATGCAGTATAGTGATTTTGAATTGGCTATTATCATAATCAAATCGACCAATAAAAAATGTTGGCTCAATATATATCATTCTGTCGGAATAGTGCTTGTTATAATGATCATAGTTGTTGTGCAATACTGATCTTGACCATGATTTAATTGTCTGTATAACGATAGAATTTTTCTCAGAGTAGGGAGAAAAGTAGCAATCCCTCCCGTTGCATTGTACTCAGTGACTGAGTGGAATTATATATCTTTCTCTTTTTCTCACACGAAAATGTTACTCAATTGTCGTAAACAGTGGATCTACTCAAAAAATGAGTTGATCTTCTATTTACGAAAATTGAGCAGCATTTCCGTGTGAAAAAAGAGCAGGAATACAGTGGGTAGAATTCTCACTCAACTGGGTGAAAACCATGCTCTCTCTCAAGCAGGTTGTCGATGAGTAGCGAACCGTTAACATTTTCATCTCTCCTTTTTCGCCGATAATTCATTATCCTCTCTCTTGCATATGCGAAAATATCTCTCTCCACAATTCAACGAACATATTTTCTCATGTCTCATTTTTCACTGAAAGCATGCTTAGATCGTACCCGTGGAGCAAAAACCGAAAATAAGGCCAAGTCGGTGCACATGGTACCGCCATGGACCATCATATTATAATGTCAGAAGAAAACAAGCATGAAGAAGGATGCATTTTCAGGTGTCAAAAAGTAAGTGAAACATAATTATCGGCATCTAGGATTCACTGAAAAAGAAATGATTTATCAGCTCCTCATGCTCTCCGAAAATTATAAATTGCCGTTGCTTTTCTCGCGTCGCTCGCTTCTCACATTCTCATTTGTTTCTCCAAGCGGGTGAAAAAGGACGTTTCTCTTCTCAAGTAGGCGAAAATTTCGGTCTCTGATTGAGAAAAATGAAAAAATTTCAACAGTTTTTAAATAGAATTAAATACGCTGAAAAATATTTTCAAATTCAATAGTTTGATTACAAATGGCATACTTTTTATTTTTTCTCAGGACGCATATTGCATATGTTATCCAGCTTCAACTAACCCGAAGACCACATTTCAAATCAAGTACAGGGTGCGGCTGAAAATAATGCGAAAATTTGTTCTTTTTCTTTAAAATTCCATTTTCAACTGATTCAAGCAATAATTTCAACATATTCGAGTGCAGTTATCTTTATAAAGTCCTTTTAAATAAATTTATTCCGACATTGACTGCCATGTGCCATGTGCCAGGACTGGTAAAGTCCTTCGACATTGACTGCCATGTGCGTGTTATGGTTGACTTCAGGGTTTTCACACTAGGGTGTGATGTTTTGCAGGCTCGTGCTTCATCATATGCCCAAATCGAATAATCCAACGGATTAAGATCTGGACTGCTAGGGGGCCACAAATCTTTCGGCCAAAACTTCATGTTATCGTTCAACCATTGTTGGGTTCGATTGGACGTGTGACACGGCGCTCCATCCTGGTGTAGGACAACGGTTTGGTCCTCGGAGAAGTTTGCCTTCACTCAGGAAAGCACTTGGCCCTTTAAAATACCGATATACATTTCGGTATTGATTTTAACTCCAGCATCAATGAAAACAGGCGGCATTGTCAAACCGTTGGACGCCACCAAGCCAAACATCATTACACCAGCTGGATGTTTGGTTTGAAATTTGAATTTCACTTTTACCGGAACGTTCTCCATTTTCTGCGGTGAAATGAACCGATCCGTGCGGCTGTTGGCCACAGCACCGATGCTGAAAAGCTTTTCGTCAGAGAACAGGATTATCATTTTTTCCTTCTTCAACAAGGAAAGCAATCTCTTGGAACGAGTCACTCGTAGTTCCTTGACCCGGTCTGTAATCAAGTGGCGTTTCACTCTGGCTCTGGAAGATGCATGCAGGTCTTCTTTGATGATTCTCCGCATGGATTTCTCCGAAATATTGGCTACCTTTGCAAGTTTTCTTTTGGAATGCACCGGGTTGCGAGCAGTTTTTGCACGGACCGATTTGATCACTTTCGGCGTGCGTGCAAAGCGCGGACGTCCGCTTCCCGGCTTCCGCTGCTAAGGACCATCCTGCAGGGACTTTTTTATGCGGTAAACTGTAACCAAATGGCACTCTACCACCTTGACAATATCTTTCGGCTTCTTCTGGGCGAGCAACAAACTGGTGATCACTTCTTTTGCGAACATTATGACAAATTTGCAATAAAACAAACAGAATGTTTGGATGCAGCACTTGCAAGTAAACATAAACAAATACATTTTCGATAGAAATTAGTCACTAGCTACACGAATTTACCCAATACTCAAGTTTGAACATTTTCGCATTATTTTCTGCCGCACCCTATAGTTTAAAGCTACGATCGTTCTCTTCGTGTTACCATTTGGACATAGCGTTGGGCATATTATGCATAAGTGTATTAGAAAATTAATTCATGTTTGACGATTTGAATCGATTCTCCGATTTTATCGATGGCAAAGTATTGATTTTTTTCCAATTGAAAAAGTACTCGAGACTTGAACTTATAACTCTTGCATGTCTTTTCAGAAACGATGCCCTCATGGCTTCAGAAGTTCAAATCAACAAACTTGATCGAGTTACCATTTCCGATACACATTGTCATCCTGATTATAAACCTGATCAACTGTATCACGATCTAGCGGTACTGAAATTGAGCTCATCTGTGACCCTATCCAGCAATTTAGTTCCGGCTTGCTTGGCCAGTAACTGGACGGATTACATCGACGCTGGATCCGATCTTTACCCAGGTAAGATTTTGCATTCATTTTCAAGTAGATAATCAACTAACGCAGATCTCGGATCCTAGGAACTGAACCCGGTCAAAGGAGCGTGATAAGCAACGAGCTTTGTAATCAATCTGCAACCGATCGGAGATTGATACCGAAAGGCTTCCCACCATCGCTGGTGTGTGTAAACATCACGGAACGCACACTTGAAACCACCAACAAGGAGAATCTTCACGCATCACTCCTGCAATCTTTTGATCGTAAAAAGTGTATCTTCACGTTGATCGGAGTGCCTTCGGCACCGTTTGACCAACACGACCCGGAAACGTTCCAATTAGTCGCCTATACTCGTGTTGCGTATTACTTGAGCTGGATTGAAGGCGTTGCTTGGAGCAGAAAAGTCCAGACGTGGACTGAACCAACGACGGAGAAGCCACACACCACGGAGAGATGGCGGTTTACGGAAGCAGATCGAAACTCGTTTGTCCCACGCGATTACTTTCCCCTTTCGCTTCCCTCCTCCCCCCCTAAGGACCAAAAGCCAGATTTTCCTGAGTTGACCTTACCAGCAGAGTTCTCCATGTTTTTTAAGATTGTTTTAATATTTATTATTGTAAGTTTTGTTGTAAGTATATGTATGACGATATTGTGTCTCACCCAGTTGAGGTCGATTGTGACGACAATATTTAGGAAATAAACAATCTAGTTGAATTTCAGACGATGATCCATCCATTCAATAACTTTGAACAAACAAAACGCACTGGCTGACAGCTCTCATGCAGAGGAAAACTTTCAACAAAACAAACTGTCATGGTAACTTCACCTCGCCTACCATGTTGCAAACACATAAAAATGCATACTTTCTTCGACAGTTGGGCGCCGGTTGCTGATAAACAATCCGTGTTCTTCAATTCGACCCCCCCAACGACAGCAACGCTTCATGAATCTTCATTTGCATCTTCCATACCCACAACAGATGACTGCATAGGGCAGTTCCAGGTCAAATTATGATTGGATTGGATGCGTACTTTTTGATTTTTTGATTTTCAAAAACCAAATTCAAGCATTACATTTTCAATTGGAAGAAATGACCTCGAAAAACAACCCAACTATGTCCACATCCAACCGCATCACCCATTTGGCGTGGAACTGCTCTATCAAGAACAATCCATGTCACAACTGCATAAAAGTATCCTTTACGATCCAGCACCATGCAATTGCAAGCTAAACTTCCAGTCGGTTCCAGTTAGTTTGGCACTACTTCACGGACACCGCCCAACAAGTTTCCATTCCCGACCGTCAAACTTCTATATGCCACCAGAAATCACAAGTGGGGGGTAGGAAACGGTGTTGATAAATTTTTATTCCTAACAACTTGTGCCCCGCTGATTTGTTTCTTTTAGATTAAATAGAAACATTTTTACGATAACTTGACGACGTTCGTTCGGCGTTTGGGGGCGGGAAGGTAAGTAAGTGGTCTGCAACTTTGTTGATGCGATTTATAGCTTATTATGGTTGGCTGACGGCGTCGGTCCTCGAGGAAGTAGTAAACTTATGAACTCTGTCTGTGAAGGGTGGGGTGTATCAACCCTCCCGTGGAAAGCCGGAAGGAAGTGGTTCGAAATGGTTTCAGTTCGGTGGGTATCACATGAATCATCGTCGGCAGCCGCACGGGGATGTTATGGTCGATTCCGAAGTGGCACCTATCCTCCCGCATTAACTGGCGGAAGGTGGCAGACGTACGCAATGCGGCAGAAGGGCGCAATTCACGCAATGTGGCATTGGTGGTTCAGGGCGTGTCAAATGGTGCCGCCTGAGCTGTGCTGGTCATCGGGATTTTTTGTTGTCGTTAAATTTATAATCGGGAAATAGTAAACCTCTTGGGAACCTCCACGCTCTGCAGTTGCATGTTGTTTTGTAGTTATTTATTTTACATTATTTTATTGGTACCACAACGATGCCAGAGAATATTCGTTTAGTTTATGATAATATTGCGATAAATATCCATATCAAATAATTGATTCAGCTACTATGAAACAAGCAATGCATTGGGATTAGGTTCAGTTTGTACTATGACCAAACTTATGTAAGTATAAAGCTCAGGATTCAAAGCAAGTTCTTCTTCGGTTCAATTAATCAACCAAGATTTCCTTTTGGTGTGGTTTTTAATAAATAAGCGTCTAGTCGCTTAATTAAAGGGTATAAAATTGTCGATTTTCGGTACCCACTTTTGGTCCAAACAATTTTTCCAGAACCTAAATTTTCCATCAGGTGGGTTCTGGAAGCCTTAAAATGTGTTTTTTGTGTAAATAACCGTCTAATCGCATAAAAAGGGTTTATTTTTCAGTACCCGTCTTTTGGTCCAAACAATTTTTTGATGATGATGATGATGAAATACTACCATCTATTGTAGCAAGGAAACTTTCCATAGCAGTGGAATAATCTGAAAAACGATTTAATCAGGATTCTGTCGTAGTTTGTGATCATCAAGCTCCTGTATGTAGGGCCAAAAGCTTTTGGGTGGGCCCGCAAGCAGAAACACATACGCGAAACCCGCGAATGTAGGGAAGAGTATCTCCTTCCCAAAGCAAGGTCACACCAACAGCACTTGAATTGAGCCTTCGATTGACAAAATAAACCCAATAGATGGGGTCGAAGAGCCCGCCGTCGTTCCGTGAAATGTTAACAATAGGTAGGAGGCAGTCTCATGCTCCCTATCCAAATCGTTTCACTTGGGTGTCCTGATGGTCCCTCCCTCTCCCCGTTGTGTATTATGTCATGGATATTTAGTACACTGAAAATTATGTTCGTTTATATTACGAAATGTTCGTTTATATTACGAAATCGAAGGTACTAACAAATCTATTCGTTGTTTTCTGCAACGAAACTGATTTGTACTTTTTAAGAAGCTGCCTTCGTTTTTAATATCACACGCGCAAATGTCCAAAGCACTAAGCATTTGTTGACACTGGAAGAATTTTTGAGCATTGTACGAAAACAATAAAAAAGCTAAGAATATTTTGCTAGATACTAAAAAGAAACGTCTCTCTGGTGGTTGCATGAATGACTGACAGATCTAATATATCGACTCGATATTTAATTGAAATAAAAACACAACTACGTGGAATTGTCCTGCGTATTTTTTAATACTTCTGACATGAGATTCGAACCTTAATTTTTTGAAAGCGCTGATATTGAATCCGTGGTTGATCTCACTATGCCATTGTGACACCTAAGAATATACTTGATCAGTGAGTATAAATCTCGGCAGAACCTTAATTTTTATGTTGGGAAAAATAAATTATTCCCGCCCATCACAGCAGCAACGCCAACATGCATGAGTACGATAAAAGAAAAGCAGCGATTTTCTGGTCTTCATGAAATTTATTTCGTGCATTAAACAAAGAGGTGTTATGATAGCATTTCACCAGATGAAAAGTACTATGAATGGTGCATACAATAAGCGAGACATTTTTACCCTTCTTACACCAAAAGAAGGGTATTAAGATCACTTGAAAACTCGACTTTTTATCCGAGGCCCAGAGGGCGGAGTGTCATATACCTATTGATTTTTTTTCAATCGGACATTTCGTTACGAAGATATGAACAAAACAGTACTTGACAGTCTATTATAATAGTAATCAAACAGTTTAGTAATCAAACAGTGCATCTGTTGCGTTATAAAGCACACACAGCGGACTAGCCACACTATGCGAGACTATAGAATATTCTATTCTAATATTCATGTAATTCCAGGTCGCCCAATCAGGTCGCTAACTAGGTCGCTAAGCACTATCAATGACAATATATTAATCACATCGATGAACAATACGTTCTGGATTGTCAAATAGTTCATTTCATAAACTGAAAATATAACATTTCAAATATTCCAGGAATTTCCTGGAATTTCAGATGAAAGTATGTATCCCGTACCATATTGGCTACATTTGAGTTCGCAATTCTGGTGAAGTGTAAGAAGGGTTCAGTCTCACCATCACTGAATTAATTCGGGTTTTTATATGTAAAAACGAAACTAGTGAAAGCTGAATCCTAGAGGGTTTGAGCTGTTTAGTGGAATACCTGTAACTAGCAATTAGAAGAAAAAGAGACACTGAAGAAGTCTGCACATTGTAGACGAAATACGCGTATCTGTCAAAAATAAGCAAAGGTAGTTGGAATTAAATGGAGAATACTTATTTTTCTTCTAATTTCTAGTTAGTGAAAGCTATTTTACGAAAATAAATTTTCAGTGTAAGAAAGTGATGAAATTTTGGGTAAGTGTGAGTGTAATGTTCACATGTTCATGTTCACCCAATTTGTCAAGTGATTATCGAGATGGATTCCAAGCAAGATGTGCTGCGACAAAAAAATATGGGCGTGGTCGTAGAAAATCCAGGTCAATCCCACAGGTGGATCGCAAAACAGTTGGAAATCGACCGTTCGACCGTGTTCCGTGTGGTAAAACTGTTCAAGGAGACCCAGACGACCCAGCGGCGAGCTGGCAACGGAAGAAAAGCGGAGATGGCCGACCCCGTGAACGCAAGGAAGGTGAAGGATTAGTTCAAACGTATTCTGAACCATTTGATTTTGAGCGTGACTAAGAAGGTCAATTCTTCCGTCTGGTTCGTCCAGCAGACAACGAAACGGGCCGGATTTCATGTCTTCAAGCTAAGGGAGGCGCTAAATCGAATCGATAAACAGAATACGGTGGCCAAATTCCGAGCCAGCAAGCTGTATCGCGAGTGGTTGGTGCAGACGAAACGTACGTTAAAGCGAATGCCAAGCAGATCCACATACTGGAATTTTTCGTCGACAAGTCCCTCCTGGATGTTTCGGAAGAAGAAGGTCAACGTATTCGCCAAGAAGTACTTGATGTGGTAGGCGATCTGTGGGTGCAGCAAATTCAGTAAGCCGATAAATATATAAAGAAGAATGCCTGCAGTCCTTCCTCCGGTGCCACGGAGGTGACACTCTGCTTTGGCCGCATCTGGCATCGTGCCATAACGCGAAGCCGGTGATAGAGAGGTACGAAGCCAACGATGTTGTTTTCTTGCCGGAGAAGCCAAACTCGCCAGAACTTTGCCCAATCGAAAATTCTGGGCGTTTATGAGGTCCATGCCCTACCACAAAAGTTCAACTCAGTGGACGCAGTGGTTCTACGTCCCAACAAAAAAAAAGGCCAAGCTCCAGAAAACAGGAAAAGTCTTCAAAAACGACAAGGATCTGAAGAAACAATAGATAAAAGTGTGTAATAAAGATGGCGCAAGTATTGAACAGGGTTTGATGGGTGCGTTATGTCCAAGGTGCGGGCATTTAAGCTAGGTCAATTTTGCCTAATAATAGCTTATATGTTTTAATATATTCTCTGAAATTTTAAAAATTATCCGACCTAAAATGAATTTTTGGTGCTCATTTTGGTCTGTTGCCTTTTTTTTCGAATACAATCTTTATTCATTCCTAGAATTTTTCGCTATTTTCGTGAATCACGTTCAGTTCATCACATCCTGCTAACAAATACGTACTTTCCAACGTATTCACCTTATCTACTTCAAGTTTCAGGTTGATGTACTTATCAGCATACGTCTGAATCGTCCACGTCGTCAGCGAAACGGATGAACTGATGGGATTTATTGAAGTCTCATGCTACATGTTGAAGTTCGCACCTTTCATTACACGTTATAGCGCAGTAGGACCCCATTTTTCGTCTGATCTTTCGGGTTAGAAATATTCCCGGCTCCCTTGGACATAAAGTATCTGTTCCGATGCTTAGTAACTCAGGAGGGTTTCACGGGTTCATCACTGTTCTTTACGATTTGTTGCTCTCAACACAGGTTAGTTGTTTTTTTTGCAGTTTAATGTCTTCGGTAAAGGTACTTCACTATAGCTAATTCTAACTACTATTCATCGCTGCTGCAATTCTCCTAATGGGCGCAATCCAAAAAAGATTAATCCTTGACGTATTCCTTCGGTTTTTAAATCGGTTAAATCATCCGCAGTCATCGATGATGCTGATGACACGACGGGGATACAAGTCATCGATTCCGGTTGTACGAACACACTGGCCCATGCAGAAATCGCATATCTGGCATTTTTGCCGCAGACACGATGATTATCACGCTTAAAATAACTTGTGTTTCGTTACTCAATTTTTGTAAAAAGTGTAACAACTCGATTTATGATACAAATCTGTTGAGTTGATGACGATGATTGTTTACACTGGTTGAATCGTCGGCGAGCAGGATACAGCCAAGTGGTTTATTTAATTAGTAGGACTGGATAATGATTACTATTCCGGTGATGGAGTTTGAGTTCAGGTTGGATGATTCCTCTAGTGAAGGTGCGATTGGCAGCAGGTAAATTTTGGTTACTGGTCCCATATAAGTGCCGGTACCAGTTCGAACGATGTCAACTCGAACATCTGGCCCGGCATGAAGTTCATCAATCGTGGCTGTTGAGTAGCGTATTGAAGGAAGATTTTCGCGTCACTCGAGTGCACTCAGGATAACAAGCTGATTCTTTTCAAGCTGCACCGGTGGATTTCAGCTGAGACACTGCTGATGCCAGCGGTTCCATATTTGCGGGTAAAGCTTTTGCGTTAACTGCCACCTTTTAAGACGGTTGAATGAATCTGCGGGGACGACTACATCAGGCACAGCTTTCAGAGCAGTCCCAATCAAGGGATCATCACTGATGGGTATGAGTGGACTGGAATTAAGAAATTCGATCTGGTATAGTATTTTTCAAACAGACGAATCTGATGTTGTAAGCAAAGAGGGGAAGTAAGATTCAAATGTGCAATTCCTGAAACCTTTAGAATTGTTATGCAAACTACACTCTTAAAAATAATGAAAATTACGAGTGATGTAATGTTTGTTGCCCGTAAATACTTTGAGACTTAATGATAAACATGACTCAGTTGTGTTTTCCATTTGATGTGTTGTTAAGTCCTAATTTGAAACCCAAAAGTACTAGCATCCTCAAAGTTACGTTTCGGGTGCTAAATTTACAACAGGCGCTAAGGTAACATCAAACTTAAGTTTGTAAGGCATTGAAAAATAGCCGTTTGACTGAATACTAATGCCAGGACATATGGTAATTATCGATCGACATACCCGCATGAAAGGAGAATTTCGTTTTCTTTCAAAGCGGTTCACAGCCAGTCATGAAGTAAATGGCAGTCTCGTCCTAAATGATGCTAAGGCAACCGGAACAACGCGAGAAGCTCGTAGAAGGAGGGCTCCTACTCTTTTGCGTGATTAAGTTCGATCGATCGATGTTGGAGTTACCATAAAATTATCAGTAAAACAGGCAGAAACAAAAGTAAAGAGTTCTCGAGTACTTTTTTAAACAGACGAATCTGATTTTGTGAACAAAAAATCCCTTCTATGTAAGATTCAAACGTTAAATTCTTCAATATAATGGTGATGCTTCCTTCCGTGAGGGTGTTGATTGTTTTGAGAAATTTACGTTTGAATTTTTTTTCCTCTTTTTGCTTACAAAATCAGATACCTTTGTTTGAAAATCTGGAATACTCGATTCCAATGTTGACCTGTGTGCATAATACAAATTCAATTCTTTGCTAGATAAATATTCATCTTATTGTTGACTTTATTTTCAAGGTTCTTTGTTTGAATGAGCTCTTCGAGTCGAGTCATTTTTGATGATTATTGTGGAGTGCGGAAATTGACAGTGCAGCCCAAAGACAATAAATAACAAAGTTAGAAAATAGATCAAATGCAAGTGTATTAGTAGAGAGCAAAACATACAAATACACATAGTCACGTAGTTATTTGTCTTGGCTCTTACACTTAGCGAAATAAAGTTTGGATAATCATAAGATTGCATAAGATGATTATTTGCCATAAGAAATCAGTATTAGTTTCATAAATTTGCATTATAAATAATAATGATGATGAAAAGAAATAAAAATAAAATGGAGGAACTTGGGATTCGACCCTTGAACGTTGAGGTAATGGGTTCAGTGACTTGTCCACTCGTATGAATCAACATTTGGAATCAGTAAAGCTTTAAGGCGTTTAAGAACAACGTCGTATAAAAATGCGCCATAGTCTATGTTCCAATTCTTACTGGGCCACACCTTCAACGAGTTTTTTACTGTAAAATAAAACATTTCGGAGAAGTTATTAACATTTAGGCACTGAAGAGCAATCGAAATCAGAAAATTGCATATGTTTTGGCCAATTACAAAATGACAATTGTCAACAAAAATTTAGCAGTGCTGTCAGTGAATACTAGATTACTCCAGCGGCCATGTAGAATTATGCTAGACTCCTGAGCCATAAATTATAGCATGTTACTTCATTTCATTAATGGAATTTCAATGTTCAGATACGCTTTTAAGTAATGTAAGATAAAAAAGCATATGTTATGTCCAACACTGATTTTAGTGAAATGTTGTGTTCGGAAAATTGAATTGGAGGTTTAAAATTTGTTGCTGAGGAAAGGTAAACACTGCCGATGTAAGCAAATCTCCTAGTTCTCAACATTACATCCGCGTCTTCATGTTGAATCGACTTTGTTCTTTACTCAATAAGCAAAACAAAAATTTAAACCATTCACCGACCCCCCACCTACTCTCCGGAAGATCAAACCCCCCCCGACGACTATTCCCAACTAGCCACGAGACGGCAGCAACGATGTCGGCATCCGTATCATACCCAAAACCCATCGCCACGCACAGAACCATCCGAGCCAGCCTCCCAGATTCGGCGCCAGATTTCGAAAATTATCCAATATCCATTTTCAATCTGGCTTATGGGCACTTTCGGTTCAGCGGGAAATCTGCCATCAGGATGCCGCTTTTCGACCTCAAATATTCAGATTTGATAGCTAATAGCATCTGAAGCCGGAGCAGCGTGCTTTTCTAATTTGAGGAAATGGGGCCGGGAAAAGTAGCATTTTCAAAATACAATCTGCAGAACGCAACCGGGATGGCGTACGAACATTTCACGCGTTTCACATTCAATTAGATTTGTCCGGCCCGTGGTGAGATCACGAGGTTTCGGTTGAGTGGTTCAGTGTGAATCTCTTTGATACCGTTTCCACGGCGAAAGAGGATTAGAATTTCAACCATCAAAACGATGAAGGCTCTTATCTGCATGAGGGTGTGTACGTGTGTGCGGGCAGGGCACGCACCGGCACAAAAACACTCGCATCATAGGCCCATTTGTCAAGTGTGACACGTGGGATGAAAATAATTGAACGAATATGGCACGACCCACGACCGGAGCAACGCAGATAAACCACGTAGAATCTATTTAGAGGGAAAAAGGTGCACACAGCACATTTCAGTTTGTAACCCCTTTTTTTGCAGTTTCGATTGCACAGTGTTGCCACAGGCATTAGTTTTTGCGACGCGGGTATAATTTTCTACACAATGTCGGAAGACGAGCTTTTGTTGGAGGTGGTTTCAATTTGTCATTCAACAACCGGTCGTCGTCGCGCAGTGCTTTCGGGTTTTTCTTGGGGAAGAAAGAGCTCCAAAACGGTCTGGTTATGCATCCATTTGTCACGCGTCGTCATCCGCGGTGGCGTGGCAAGCTGGGCAGTAAAAGACCTAGGACCCGAGGACGCGTTGAAAGGGAGGAGCTGTGAAAAAGTGTGATAGTCACGACTACATGCATGCAATCTCCGGTACCGGTGGGGTTTTAGGTTACAATGATCCGCACTTTTTGTTTTCCCCCAACTGGGGTGGTGGCGATGCGTTCACGGTACATATCATGTATGGTGTAAGTGAGTATGATGGAGAGCTTTTAATAGCGAAACAAAAGAGCATCACCATCCATCAGATTGCAGCAGCAGAGGAGAGAGAGCCTGGGTGATTAAGTGGAGATGATTCCCCTTGACACATAGCCAGTCAAGTTTTGCTCGTTTGTTCCCCCAGCTTTTAACCTCTTCCCCAAAATGCACGCTTTCAAGTTCGTTAAAGTTTACATACAATTTCGGTTGACTTCTTATCGCACATGTTCTACACACGACCTCCGGTCTATTTGGGGCAAGTGAAGTTTGCAGCTACGGGCGCTGGGAGACTTTCTTTGGCGCTGTTCCTCTTTCATCCTAGCCACATGTTCATGAAACCGAGAGGTTGTCGTAGATCACGTGTCCCAAGGAGACTATAGTCATGTTTTATGTGTCGCAGCCCTTAGTAGCATGTTTATCTAGCAAACATTTGGGAATTTATCCTTCCTCTTCGGTAACAACGACGGCGCCGACCAAGGTAGCAACAAGAACGTGCTGTTCTAGACACAAACCGGTTTGCCAGCTGTGGAGGATGGGGGAGAACCCCACAGTGTACCGAAAGTACTGTCCGCCGGTAGGACATAACCTCCCACCGAATCGCAGTTTTGGTAGGAACTTGCTTTTCACCCTCACGTATGATTAAAAGTCAACAACAACGAAGGGAGCGACCCAGCCATCCATTTCTGTAGTTGGCTGACTCTATTCACTGCATGTGACAAATTGCTAATCTCTCGAGGGCTGACTCCACGGGTGAACTAATGAACGCTGGAATCGTCCGCTGTATATATGTTACGTTGGGTAGGTTCTTCAGTGAACTTGGTAGACTCGTCTTGGAATGTAATTATTCACAATTAGAGTACGTAGCATTAGCGGTTAGAGATTCCACTGATTCATAAGCAAATATGTGGGGCTTATTACGATTTTCACTTCACGGTGAAAACGAAGTGAAAACAGAAAACCTCATTACGAATGTCACCCGAGTGAAAAAATATGGAACAGTTCATCCGAGGTGACGATTCGAATGAACTCGGTGTTATTATGGTTGCCACGATACCATCACGCCACCGAAAAAAGTGACGCCAACCGTAGATTTTTTCAGGGCAACTACGATTTCCACTTCACTGTCACTTCCACGCCACGGAGTTCATTTTTGATCACGGTCATACCAGTAATAGCATAAAACAAGTGAGGTGATGTGTAAGTGAAGTGAAAGTGATAGTGAAGGTGAAAACCGTAATAAGCCCCTGTATTTTCAACAGAAAGTGAGAAACTGGTGAACTTAAAATTCGGAAGTTTTTTGAAAAAGTTTGGCAAAGAAATACGATGTTCCAAAACATCGTTATAATACTAACAATTCAAAATTTTTAGTAATCAGTTGCCAAAATATCCCATCAACCATCAAGACAATAGGAGAAAAATAACAAGAAACTACTGATTGTTCAATTTATGGTTGCACTTGTACTTTTCGATCAGTCGAAAATAAATAACATCTATGGAGAAACGATTTTTATCGTGGCTTGATTGGAAACACATTCTCACACACAAAGTCCTGTCCAGGGTTACTAGCTTAGCTCAGCTTGACTGACTGCACGTATCACTCGCTGGTTGCTACTCCGTGATTGACCAGAATTAGTGGAATTGCACAGTGAAACAAATGAATGGGGCTGGGAGTACCGATCATTCTCAATGTACACGTTTCAATGACTCGATTTGTTTAATAAAGGATGTACAGAATCAAATTGCGACACCCACAAATATTCGGCAAAATTCGTCCGCTCAAGCAATCATCTTCAAACTTTCAGGGAGTAAAGTAAAACTTGTTAGGAATATTTTCCCATGTTTGTTTTATTCAATTTCAATTCATTATCCAAATGCTTCTTCTTAATACTACTCATAAGGTCCAGTACAACATTTGGACGAAATTTTTTTGCGTGAAAAACCATTTTTTCCTCATATCTTTCTCCGATTTCACTTCCTTAGAATGTTTCCGAAGTGCCTGTTTCACGATGGACCAGTATTTTTCAATTGGTCGCAGTTACGGTGCGTTCGGTGGATTGAGATGCTTCGGCACGAAATTGACCTCCTTATCCTTGTACCACTCCAAAACCTCTTTCGAGCAATGGCACGAAGCTTAATCCGGCCAGAAAATCGTAGGACCATCGTATGACCTCACAAGAGGATGTAGACACTTTTGGAGGCATTCTTTTAGGTACACCTGTCCATTGACCGTTCCAGTTGTCACGAATGGGGTGCTCCGCTTTCCAGACGAGCAAGTTGCTTGCCAAATCATATATTTTTTGGCAAACTTTGACATCTTCTGCTTTCTAACGTCTTAGGGACATCGAATTTATGATGAGCAGTGAAAAACTAGAGTCCCGGAAGCTGCCGGAAGTCTGCTTTTCCATACGTCTCATCATTAATAACGAGGCAATGTGGTTTCGGCAACATCTGGGTGTAGAGCTTCCGTGCACGTGTTTTACCTACCGTATTCTGCCGTTCATCGCGATTAGGCGCTTTTTGGACTTGCATGCCCACAAAGGTCACAGGAAGGGCTTTTTTTATTAGTAGGGTAGTGATGTGATCATAGTAATGATTCATAAACCTTAGTAAAGGTGGGTGAGGCGGAAACAATATAATATGAAATATGAAGTTTTAATTATATTTGTTCTAGGTTATAGAGACATAGGGACAAAATGTATTACCTATTTACCTGTTCCACTCCGCGTTTATGAGAGCACTCACCACATCTTAATTATCTGAAAACCATTTGCAGAGCCAACTGGTAAACGTTTGGTTTCCTCCAAGGTCACAGGGTGATTTATGCGATGCCGATCCGTATTTAAAACCGTTTTCTGCTGTTCATTGGCGGCGACCCTCGAATATTTCGTCTTGGAGGGCGAAACCATGTTTCCGACATAAAGGTGCAACCAGAGGGCTTTCTTTCTTCATACGTACAATGCGCCCGAGACTTTGTTTATCATGTCACTAGCAAAAACGAACCGTACACCGTACAACCGTTTTCAGTGTAATATGGGACCAACCGCGAGCACTTTTAACCCTTATGTGATCGACAGGGTACCCGGGTACCTTTTCATGTTTTACATTACTAAATTTCATAGTTTATTTTAAACTAGGAAGCTGAAACTTAGTGACATCTTAATTATAGTTGGAAGGCAACTTTTTACATAAAAACATTTCGTATAGTAGCAAGGGGTGCTGAAGGGGGGGGGACCTCGATATTTTTTACCCCTAAGTGATCGACAGGGTACCCGGGTACCCACCAAATTCATATGATCATAACTCTGGCTTTTATTGACCGATTATTATTCTTTTGGCACCGTGAGATTTCAAAACTCATTGACTTTAGGGACATTATCAGCAATGACCATTCGAATTTATCTGGTTCCCGTAAATCCGGGTTACCGGGGCTGTGTTCCTGTACGGAGACACAATATCGGAACATCTATTGAATTTGCAAGAATGGATGACCGAATGTTAGGAATAACTCCTAAAAACTGTTTCTATCCTATTGTGGGACATATGCCAACTTGTTTCTGGAACGGCCATTCTGTAACAGGTTCCCGTGGGGCCTCGAGTGGCCATGAACATTTTCAGTAGAAACCCCTGGCAATATGGGTATAAAAATTCATGAAATTTCGCCAGTAGGCTATTCCTCAACGTTTAGTGGCTATATGATGATTTGTTCTCGGACCGGTTTTTCCGGAACAGGTTCCTGTAGGCCTCGAGTGGCCATGAACATTTTCAGTAGAAACCCTGGCAATATGGGTATCAAAATTCATGAAATTTCGACAGTACGATATTTCTCAACGTTTAGTGGCAATCTGATGATATGTCTTGGACCGGTTTTTCCGGAACAGGTTCCCACTGGGGCCTCGAGTGGCCATGAACATTTTAGTAGAAACCCCTGGCAATATGGGTATAAAAATTCATGAAATTTCACCAGTAGGCTATTTCTCAACGTTAAGTGGCCTTATGATGATTTGTTCTCGGTCCGGTCAATCCGGAACAGGTTTCCGTGGGGCCTCGAGTGGCCATGAACATTTTCAGTAGAAACCCTGTCAATATGGGTATCAAAATTCATAAAATTTCTAGAGTAGGATATTTCTTATCGTTTAGTGGCAATCTCATGATTTGTCCTCGGACTTGTCAATCCGGAACAGGTTCCCATGGGGCCTCGATTGGCCTTGAACATTTTCAGTTGAAACTCCTGGTAATATGGGTATCAAAATTCATGAAATTTCGCCAGTAGGATATTTCTCAACCATATGATGATTTGTTCTCGGACCGGTTTTTCCGGAACAGGTTCCCTTAGGGCCTCGAGTGGCCATGAACATTTTCAGTAAAAACTCTGTAAAAATTCATGAAACTTCACCAGTAGCATATTTTTCAACGTTTAGTGGCCATATGATGATTTGTTCTCGGTCTGGTCAATCCGGAACAGGTCCCCGTGGGGCCTCGAGTGGCCATGAACATTTTTAGTAAATATGAGTATCAAAATTAGTAACATATATTTTAGTAATATTTTTAGTAAATATGAGTATCAAAATTCATGAAATTTCTCCAGTAGGATATTTCTCAACGTTTTTTGTGGCTATCTGATGATTTATCCTAAGACCTGTCAATCCGGAACAGGTTCCCGTCAGGTCTCGAGTGGTTATGAACATTTTAATATGGAAACCTTGACAATGTGGTTATCAAAATTCCAACGTTTCTCGACGTGTTGTGGGCAGGTTTGTTCATGGCCACTCGAGGCCTCCACGGGAATTAGTTTCGAAATAGAATGTCCTGAGGACAAATCATCAGATGCCAAAGAACGTTGAGAAATAGCTTTCTGGTAAAATATCATGAATTTTGAAGCCCATATTGTCAAGGTTTCCTTCTAAACATGAGCATGGCCAGTTGAAGCCAAACGGAAACCTGTTCCGGTAAAACAGGTCCGAGGACAAATCATCAGATTGCCACTAAACGTTGATAAATATCCTACTGGAGAAATTTCATGAATTTTGATACCCATATTGCCAGAGTTTCTTTTTAAATATGTTCATGGCCACTCGAGGCCCCACGGGAACCTGTTACAGAATGGCCGTTGCAGGAGCAAGTCGACATATGGCCCACAAGGGAATAGAAATGGTTTCTTGAAATTATTCCATAGATTTTGACATCCATATCCATCCATATTTAATAGTTGTTTCCAAATAGTCCCTCCGTACCGGACCACAGCCCCGGTAACCCGGATTTCCGGGAACCAGATGAATTCGAATGGTCATTGCTGATAATGTCCCTAAAGCCAATGAGTTTTGGAATCTAACGGTGCCAAAAGAATTAAAATCGGTCAACAATAGCCAGAGTTATAATCATTTGAATTTGGTGGGTACCCGGATACCCTGTCGATCACTTAAAGGTGTTTTTTTGTCGATCACATAAGGGTTAATTAATTTTACTTTTCACTTCCTACAAAAAAAAATCCTAAGTGAAACACTGCCTATCAGACCTCAAGACTGCTCTTTTTCCTAATTGTATCTTCACAAAACACCTTACGAAACTCCTGTTTATCAATTTTGGAGAGGTCATCCGGTATCACAACAAAACACCCCGACATTGTGTTGTTGCCATCACAAATCGACCCTGCAATTGTCTTGTTGCCAACTACCCGCCAATCGTTGGTCGTCAGCGTATGCAAAAGAAAACTACGTCCATACTGACAGAGAACGGTGTAGTTTGTAGATAAATGTCCAGACCATTGACAAGCCTATATCAATACCAGTGATTGACAGTAGACAGGATGTCCTGGGCCCAAATTGATTTGGGCCCGCTGTCAGCTGTCAAATAGAAGTCTAATCATTTGCTTTGGTTGTTTGTTTTGATGTGAAACTGCTTTGTATGATTGTATGACGCGCACAACGAATACTAGCAATAACAGCCACAACCTAGGACAGGACCTGCCAGCTGTTAGTGCAAAAACAAGACCATAAACCTGTCAAAAAAGACCGTTTTTTATTGGTCGATTTGACAACCACCTCTACCGCTTCCGTCGAGTTTTGTTACAAGCAAGCAGTTTGTTGTTGGTTTGGCGGTGTTGCTAGTAGTCACTGATTTTTCACTTTTTTTGTTTGTGACAACTAGAACAAAAGTTCACTTTTGCAGTGGTTTATTTTAAATCAGTTCGAAATGAAGAGCAAAGCGATAAATTGTGGTCGCAGTGACGTGTCACACCCGGGTCTCCATTTTCATCGGTTACCGAGAGATCCAATCGTTCCCCGAAAGTGGGTGAAGGCCTGCATTGGAAACGCACGTGAGGAAGACATTCTTTTGCTCAAGATTTCTCCCCACAGCAGAATTTGCAGCGTAAGCATCAATGAAATTCAATGAAACCTTATCAATTAACGTTTAGTTTGATGCAGGTTCATTTCCCGAACGACAAAAGAAATGTTTTTAATTACTTTATTTTCAATGGGATTACTGTCTAAACATATCTGGCAACACTGGAGTGACCCCCGTATCATAGCAATCATAAATTTATAAGAGGTCATCTCTATTTGAGCTGGCAGGTCCTGTCCTAGGCCACTACTTACAATGTTGACATTATTTTGACAGCTGAGCTTGCTGAGATTTTATCTACGTGGAAAAGTAGTCCTTGTCAAAGGCCTGTTGGTTGCGCAAAAAAGGCAATAGCCATGCTCGTTTGTAGCTTCTCAAAACTGAGTAGAATGCGACTCAGTTTCGTTAAAAGTAGAACTACCCTAATTAGAGTTACTATAGGGTTACTCAATTTTGATTAACTAAGTCACTTGTCAAAATTAGAGTGTTTACTCAGTACCTTATTTTAGCTGATTTAACAATCTGAGTGAAAGCCACTCATTTCCATTAATTCCCGATGCGTCCCGATGGAATGTTTTTAATTCTATATTACATTTAAAAAAACAAGTTGATATCACAAAATTAAACACATTAAAAGCGATCGATCCAGCACGATGTGTGGTTAGCCTTTTGATTTTTAGTTTTCAATGTCCTTTACACGTGCTGCTTTGTCAAACGATGCTCTAGAACTTTCATTCATCGTTTTGCGTAAAACACAATAAACAAAATCCATCACCATGCAGAGATGAGTAGAATATCCATGCCATGGATTGAATTCGGCACATCGACGTAAATAAAATGGTTGATTACAACATACTGTCGTCACATCTTGAAAACTTTTGATACGCACATCACGTTTTTCGCATAGGACAGCATTATTAAAATAACACAATTTTTAGTACAGCGCTTGTATAATCAGAGTAGCATTTACTCAGTTTCCTTATTTTAAGTTACTCAGTTTTTGACATTTAGCATGGAAATACAAAACAAATTACTCTATTTAGAGTAGATCTGAACTAGCGTGTCAGCAGGAAAATGAAAGATCTGGATCAACAATAGAAAAGGGCCCATCATCATTTGTAAACAAACACTTCTGAGCCCTTTTTCTCTCGCAAGCCGTTGGCTATACACGTCAACCTGCAGAATCGTCGTGTAGGGGAAACTTTCCCCTACATGGTGATGGTATTGGTTTGCGTGGGTGGCCCACGCTTTACCAGGAAATAGGCTCAGAAGTGTTTGTTTACAAATATTGATAGGCCCTTTTCTATTGTTGATCCAGAGATCCGGATTTGCGATTAGGGCGAACGTGCGGAATGTAAACAGAAAGAAAATGATGATTGTAATATTGCAAGAAGAATTTCAAACAGTAATTTACAAATTAACGATCAAATTCAAATATAATCTAGCATACAGATAGAGAACAAAGCTAGCTTTTGATACATATATAATGCTCATGGGAATTTGTTCGTTATTCATTGAAATTTGCACATTTTTAATATTCGCTTGTCAATACTAGGATGATTGATTACGCCATTTTCAATGTTGGTCCCACAAGTACTGGAAATAAAAGTATCGCCCTATACTATTCGCCTATGTTTGACATTTTTAGTATAGACACTGTATATAGACCGGACAACGCAAAATCATACAATCTGCCAACCCTGAAAAATGTCATAAATTTGAGCAACTGATCTGGCACCACTTGTATTTGTACAAACTTGAAGTAAACAGCGCAATAGGCTAAAAATAAGATTCGGTTTCGATGTTGGTAATTTGTTTTGATTCCGTTTGAAGATTTTCATTAAAAGCATAGCGAAAAGTGCCGTGTAAAAAATGAACATTTACTGAATATGGAAGTAGAAAATCCCTTATCTATATAATAAAAATGAGTTGGGGTTTCCTTTGTCACGATTTAACTCGCGAGCGGAAGGACCGATCGGCATGAAAATTTGTATGCAGAGATTTTTGGGGCCGGAGAATAATCTTATGATGGTTTGAGACCCCTCCCTTCACTGAAAAGGGGGCTCCCATACAAATGAAACACAAATTTCTACACAACTCGAGAACTAATCAAGCAAAAGAAACCAAATTTAGCATGTGTGAGTTTTTGAAGGCAAAAAAGGTTTTAATGGTAGCTTGAGAACCCTCCCCGTCAAAAAAGGGGGGCTCCCACACAAATACAACACAATATTCTGCATAACTCGGGAACTAATCAAGCAAACGGAACGAAATTTAGCATGTGGTGGTTTTTAAGACAAAAAATGTTTCTATGTTGGTGTGAGACCCCTTCCCTCTCTCTAAAGGGGGGGGGGAGGGCTCCGATACAAATGAAATACACTATTCTGAATGACTCGAGAACTAATCAAGCAAATGGAACCAAATTTAGTATGTGGTGGTTTTTGAAGACAAAAAATTGTTCTATGTTGATTTGAGACCCTCCCCTTTCTGAGAAGGGGGGAAACCTATTCGAATAAAACGCAAATCCTTGCATAACTCGAGAACTAATAAGAGAAATGGAACCAAATTTCGCATGTGTGAAGTTTTTGAAGGAGGAAATGTTTCTATGGTGATTTGAGACTCTTCCGTCATATGAGGAGGAAGGGGGAGGGGGTGATCTCAAACAAATGGAACCCAAATTTCTGCATAACTCGAGAAATAATCAAGCAAATGGAACCAAATTTGGAATGGACGAGATTTTTAAGGCATGAAATGTTTTTATGCTGGTTCAAAGCCCCTCCTCCCTCTAAAAAGGGGGGCTCTCATACAAATGAAACAAATTTCAACCAAACATGAGAACTATACCTACCACCAAATATGGCATGTGGAGGTTTTGTAGGCAAGAAAATGTTTCTACGAGTCGGTTTGAATGACCCCAAGCAAAAGAAACCAAATTTAGCATGTGTGAGGTTTAAAAGGCAAGAAAGGTTTCTTTGATGATTTCAGATTCCTCTTCGCCCTGAAAGGGGGGGCTCCTGTACAAATGAAATACAATATTCTGTATAACTCGAGAACTAATCAAGCAAATTGAACCAAATCTGGTATGTGGAGGTTTTTGTAGATGAATACTGTTTCAATGCTGAACTGCTGAAATTCCCTTTTCTGAAGGGGGGGGCTCCTATACAAATGAAACACAAATTTATGCATAACTCGAGAACTAATCAAGAAAATGGAATCAAATTTGAAATGTGGAATTTTTAAAGGAGAGACATATTCCTATGGTGGTTTAAGACCACTCTGCCCTCTTAATGAGGGGGTCCCATAGAAATGATACGCAAATTTCTGCATAACTCAAGAACTATTTAAGTAAATGATACCACATTTGGCATGTGGGGGTTATTGGAAACAGGATTTTTATTTATATAAAAATGGATTTCTGTCTGACTGTTCTGACCGATCGGAGTGAAAATATGTATGCAGGTATTTTTGGGGCTGGGGAAGGTTCTTATGATTGTTTGAGACCGCTTCCCCCTTCCGGCTCGCATACAAATGAAACACAAATTTCTGCATAGCTTGAGAACTAATCAAGCAAATGGAATCAAAAATGGTATGCAGGGTTTTTTGAATGCAAGATATGTTTCTATGGTTAATTCAAACACAAATTTCCACCAATCCTGAGAATTATCCAGGTAACTTAGCCACAAACTGTGTATTGTCTAGGTAAGAAGAATGTTCTGATAGAAGTTTGAACTCCTTATTACTCAAAAAAAAACTCATTAAAAAAAAGCGTCAGTTCTATGTAATGTTCATTCATTTAGTTGCAGGCGTAGCAACGCTCGCACCGGGATCAGCTAGTCTATATAATAAAAATGAGTTGGGGTTTCATTTGTCACGATTTAACTCGCGAGCAGAAGGACCGATCGGCGTGAAATTTTGTATGCAGAGATTTTTGGGGCCGGAGAATAATCTTGTGATGGTTTGAGACTCCTCCCTTCACTGGAAAGGGGGGCTCCCATACAAATGAAACACAAATTTCTTCACAACTCGAGAACTAATCAAGCAAAAGCAACCAAATTTAGCATGTGTGAGTTTTTGAAGGCAAGAAAGGTTTTTATGGTAGCTTGAGAACCCTCCTCGTCATAAAAGAGGGGGCTCCCAAAGAAATAAAACACAATATTCTGCATAACTCGGGAACTAATCAAGCAAACGGAACGAAATTTAGCATGTGGTGGTTTTTTAAGACAAAATATGTTTCTATGTTGGTTTGAGACTCCTTTCCATCCTAAAGGGGGGGGGGGGGGGGAGGGCTCCGATACAAATGAAATACACTATTCTGAATGACTGGAGAACTAATCAAGCAAATGGAACCAAATTTAGTATGTGGTGGTTTTTGAAGACAAAAATTTGTTCTATGTTGATTTGAGACCCCTCCCCTTTCTGAAAAGGGGGGAACCAATTCAAATAAAACGCAAATCCTTGCATAACTCGAGAACTAATAAGAGAAATGGAACCACATTTCGCATGTGGAAGTTTTTGAAGGAGGGAAATGTTTCTATTGTGATTTGAGACTCTGCCGTCATATGAGGAGGAAGAGGGGAGGGGGTGCTCTCAAACAAATGGAACCCAAATTTCTGCATAACTCGAGAAATAACCAAGCAAACGGAATTAAATTTGGAATGGACGAGTTTTTTAAGGCATGAAATGTTTTTATGGTGATTCAAAGTCCCTCCTCCCTCTAAAAAGGGGGGCTCTCATACAAATGAAACAAATTTCAACCAAACATGAGAACTATACCTACTGCTTTGCAAATTTGTATTCAGTGGTTTTTGGGTCCGGGAAAGCATCTTATGATAGTTCGAGAGCCCTCCCGCTTCTAGAAAGGGTGGGATCCCATGCAAATGCAAAACAAATTCCTGCATAACTCGAGAACTAATCAAGCAAATGGAACCAAAATTGATATGGTTGAGTTTTTGAAGGCAAGAAATATTTTTGTGGTAATTTAAGAGCTCTCCTCACTCTGAAAATGGGGGCTACCATACATACGAAACACAAATTTAAACCAAACATGAGAACTATCCCTACCGCTATGCAAATTTGTATGCAGGGGTTTTTGGGTCCGGGAAAGGATCTTATTATAGTTCAACACCCCTCCCGCTTTTAGAAAGAGGGGCTCCCATGCAAATGAAAAACTTTTTTCTGCATAACTCAAGAACTAATCAAACAAATGGAACCAAATATGGTATGTGGAGGTTTTGTAGGCAAGAAATGTTTCTACGGTGGTTTGAGACCCCAAGCAAAAGAAACCAAATTTAGCATGAGTGAGGTTTTAAAGGCAAGAAAGGTTTCTATGATCGTTTCCAGATTCCTCTTCGGCCTGAAAGGGGGCTCCTATACAAATGAAATACAATATTCTGATGTAGAATGAGATGTTCGCTCATCACCATGAGGCACCAAGAGTGAACATTAATGATTTTTGGCTAGAATGAAAGATGGATTCCTTCTACATCATAATCGTTACTTCTCGCACGGAGAATAAATAACATAACAATTAATGTATACAATATTCTGTATAACTCGCGAACTAATCAAGCAAATTGAACCAAATCTGGCATGTGGAGGTTTTTGTAGATGAATACTGTTTCAATGCTAATTTGAGACCCCTCCCTTTTCTGAAGGAGGGGACAAGAAAAATGTTTCTATGATGATTTGAGACCCCTCCGCCTTCTAAAAGTGGAGGGAGGGACCCATATAAATGAAACACAAATTTTTGCATAACTCGAGAACTAATCCAGCAAATGGAACCAAATTTGGCATATGGAGGTTTTTGAAGGAGAGAAATGTTTTTATGGTCATTGAGACTCTTCCGCCTTCTGAAGGGGGGGGGGGGGGAGGGGGAGCTCTCATACAAATGAAACACAAATTTCTGCATAACTCGAGAACTAATAAAGCAAATGGAATCAAATTTGGCATGTGGATTTTTTTGAAGGTCAGACATATTTCTATGGTGGTTTGAGACCCCTTTGCCCTCATGTGGGGGTTATTGGAAACAGGATTTTTATTTATATAAAAATGGATTTCTGTCTGACTGTCTGTCTGATCGATCGGAGTGAAAATATGTATGCAGGTATTTTTGGGGCTGGGGAATGTTCTTATGATTGTTTGAGACCGCGTCCCCCTTTCGGCTCTCATACAAATGAAACACAAATTTCTGCATAGCTTGAGAACTAATCAAGCAAATGGAATCAAAAATGGTATGCGGGGTTTTTCGAATGCAAGAAATGTTTCTATTAGAATTCAAACACAAATTTCAACCAATCCTAAGAATTATCCAGGTAACTAAGCCACAAACTGTGTATTGTCTGGATAAGAAGAATGTTCTGATAGAAGTTTGAACTCCTTATTATTCAAAAAAAAACTCATTAAGAAAAAGCGTCAGTTCTATGTAATGTTCATTCATTTAGTTGCAGGCGTAGCAACGCTCGCACCGGGATCAGCTAGTTTGTTCATAATTTGCTTTTGTCAAAACAATACTTGCTCCTTTAAAGTGAATAAAAGGTTGACAGTCCGTTTGGCTGCATTTTTTGACAGGTCGTTTGGCTGCATAAGACAACTGTTGTCCGGTCTATATACAGTGTCTATAATTATTAGTGGTTTTGCCTTCTACTTTTCCCCGTTGATTTTTTGTGAGTATCGCCTTTTACTTTACACAGTAAAAAATAATTAAAACTACATGTGATGTAAAACGTTCGAATGGTAAAAATATATCGATGTAATCAATTGCTTTATTGAATTTTAAATAAAAAATAATGCACATACCTGGAGCATTGATAAACAATGAAAAAAACGTGTTTTTTCATTTGAACATACATCAGTTTACGTCGCAATAATAATAAATCTTACTGAACACGTGTTCCAATACATGTCCTTATAAATTTAGATAATTGTGTAAATATACACCATCTAACATTGAAATTTTTTCGAACAAGCTTCCATCCTTCTTTTCACGACTAGCTGTCATTCAGCGTTCATCAGCGGAGAGCAACGGAGGAAACTTATGACTGCAGCTTCCTAAGCAGTTAACACTCGGTTAATAGTTAATAGTAAATTTAAGTAACAAATGTGGAATCGTGTGAAGAAGATGTTATTGCCGTTTTAGAATCCATAGCGATTTGAGCTATTCACTGACACTTACATATCCGGATTCACTCATCGCAGCAACCTGAATCTTCTCAATATATGGATATCAATGTAATGTTAGATGAAACTTAGCAGTTTTTAGAAACGTATTTGATTAACATTTTGTCATGTTGAAATCATGAACGTCAGCTGCAGCCTGAATGTTTTTTTTTTGAGAAACGGATGACGTATTATAAATTTGATTTTTTTCATTAATTATGATATTTCCTGCCATTTGACGCCAATCCCTTGCATGTTTGGTAAACCAAGCTATTAGTTGGGGTAATTAATGAGCCAATAATTTCTTTCTCGACTCTTATCTTTCCCACTCTCTCGTGAAAAATAAATATGGATGTAATAATCAACGATGCGAGTATCAGAAGTAGCTCATGTAAGATTCAATCGAGCAAATATTACATAATGTGATTTTCAAGGCCTGTAAATTTAAAGCTTCATATCTTACAGGGCGTCAACTGACAGTTGCTTTAGGCGAAATTCGATCAACAAGTTTTTGCGCCACGTTCGGGATACCGCAGGTCAGCCATCTGGGACCGTTGATATTTTTTCTTTACTTCAACGACGTACATCTTGTTATCAGAGATCCACGACTGCCGTTTGCCGACGACCTGAACATTTTTCTGCGTATCTGCTCAACCACCAACTGCCGTTTCCTCCAAGAACAGATTGATGCCTTTGCTGATTGGTGTGCTCTAAATCGATTGGCGGTCAACCCGGCTAAGTGCTCAGTCATAACCTTTCCACGGCAGAAGCAACCAATTGTTTTCAACTACAATCTTCTCGGCACGACCATCGAACACTGCATTGCGTTAAAGACCTAGATGTTCGGCTGAATTCTAGACTGGCGTATTCGGATCATATTTCATATGATGTTGATAAAGCTTCAAGAACTCTTGGTTTTGTTTTCAATGTAGCGAAAAATTTCAGCGACATCCACTGCCTAAAATCGCTCTAAAGACTGGACTCGGAAAAAATGCGACACTTTGTTTTGGATGAAACTTTTTACCGCGTGGGTAAAAATTCATGAAATTTTGGGTAATACTAGAGTGTTATGTTTTTGTGTGAAAATTTTTATCGCGAACTGTTATGTAGTTTTCAAGATGCATTTGAAACAAGAAGAGCTACGCCAGCAAATCTTGGGCGTGGCGATCGATAATCCTGGTCAGTCGCACAGATGGTTCGACAAAAGGTTTGGAATCCACCATTCCACCGTGACCCGCGTTGTGAAGATGTTCCAGGAGACGAAGACCAACGAGCGGCGCGCTGGAAGCGGCCGAAAACCGAAAATGGAATACCCAGAGAACGTGCGGAAGATAAGGCAGTACTTTAAGAATAACTCGAACCTTTCCACCGGAGACGTGACCAAAAAGGTCAATTCGTCGAAGTGGTTCGTCCAGCAGACCATGAAGCGGGCTGGGCTACGTGTTTTTAAGGTCAGGAAGGCGCCAAACCGGACTGACAAGCTAAACACGGTGGCCAAATTGCGTGCGTGGTAGCTTTACCGTGAGTGGCTGGTCAAGCCAGGCTGTCTCGTCATGGACGACGAGACATATATCAAGGCGGCCACCAAACAAATCCCCGGTCTCCAGTTTTTTGTCGGTACGTCCCGCATGGAGGTTCCGAAAAAGTTCCGGAAGAGAAAGATGGACAAATTTGCGAAGAAGTACCTGTTGTGGCAGGCGATCTGCGAGTGCAGACGGTACAGCAAACCGTTCGTAACAACCGGCACCATAAACGGGCAGATTTATCGAGAGGAATGCTTGCAAAAGCGCTTGCTGCCCTTCCTCTGCTCTCACCGTGGTCCCACGCTGTTCTGGCCGGATTTCGCTTTGAGCCATTACGCCAAGCCTGTAATGGATTGGTTTGAAGTGAAGGGCGTTAATGTGGTCCCGAAGGAGGAATTGTGTAAGGACGATGGACAAAGTCACGCCCAAGATCTCATGAGCAGTGTTAAGAGAAATGTACGAGCCTTCAGCTTGGGGGAGGAAATTCTATCAATAAATTATGCCAAAACATAGCGAATATATAATTATTTAATTCCTGATAATTTGAGAAGTAACCGATTTAAAATGAATTTTTGTGAGTCTCATTTTTTCCGAGTCCAGTCTTTATTTTTTCTCTCGTGCGATCTACACTGGAGTACTGTTCAGTAGTTTGGAGCCCGAACTATAATAATGGCGCCGAGCGAATCGAATCTACTTAACGTCGTTTTTTACGGTTCGCGCTCCGTAGACTACCTTGGAGAGACCCATTTTGTCTTCCCAACTACGAAAGTCACTGTCGAATAGTGAACATGTAGCCTCTGCGAGTCCGCAGAGGCGTTTGTAGAGCCTTAGCTGTCGCGGATACTCTACAAGGAAGATCGGACGGCGAAACAATCCTGCAACAAATCAACATTAATGTCCAACTAAGGCCAATGCGCATCAATTTAATGCTGAGGCTTCCTTTTGCTGCACCAACTATGGGTTGAGTTGCGCTATCGATGGGGTGCAGCGAATGATCAATAGGGTGGCGCCAGTTTTTGATTTCCATCTGGCGCGGAATGTACTTCGTCGGAGATTTTCCATCGTTTTTGGAGCAATTGACGCACGGAGTTAAGCTAAGTGTATAGTTTTAATTTTTTTGTCATGACTTTATTGTGTAACCGTTTTCCTATGTAATGTTCTTTTTTTTAACCAACATCATTGAGACCTGAACTTGGTCTGTTGATTCCTAACTACAAATAAACAGATAGAAGTTTTCAAGGACATTAGTAATCCATGAAATTTTAAACGTTGCCTCGGCATTTTGAAGTCCTTCCCTTTAGATCCATGCTGTAGCTTCTGCGAGATGCCAACCATATCTTCACTCCACGTCTTCTTATTTTTAAAGTTGGACTCTTCAATCAGAAATCAAAATACGTTTTCATCGGTTTTCGTTCGATAACTGATAAAACAATCACGAACAAATTCGACCATGTTGGAGTCGGATTGAGAATCTTTCATAGACCATTAAATTCTGCAATCCATTATTCAATTTGCAATCTCGCTAGTGATGTTTGAAGCGGCTGTCTGCTCTGATCCATTAGAAGCGGTAGACCGCCTGCCGGTGCGAACCAAGCCACATCGCATCGGTAGGCCTGACTTTGGCTATAAATTATCCGGATTTTGATCGTAATTAGCATAAACCGGTGTACGCGAACACAATTCAACTTCCTTTCTTCCCTTCCGGATAAACGGACCGTCCGCAACCGTCTGCTAAATAGACTTCTTCTTTCACCGTGTAATAGCACATTTATTAAGTGGGTCCTTCCTCTATGACTTCAACTTCCCCTACCGGGCCATTCATAATAATCCCCGCGGAGCATTATAAGGTCATATACAAGCCGCTGACGACGCATACAATACAAAAGAATGGATGAATCCGGCGGTTTGTGCGATAAAAGCAACGAAAAAATCCCGACTCAATGCCAATAAATCACAAACCACAACTGCCGAAAGCCCGACCGACCGAAAGATCGGAACGAAACGTGAAAAACAGGATCAAAATCCGCACTCCTTTTCCGCTGCTGTCGGTTTTGTGTAGAATAATTAATAACCATAAATATGACACGACGATCCCTATTCATAACATTCACTCATTCAATAACCCGTGCTCTTTCTCTAATGGGTCGACATGAATAAAAAATGAAGTGTATCAAGTTTCAGGAACCCTTCAATGACGGGGGCGCTGGCCCTCCGGTTGATGCCATCGACGGCGATGCGGGTTAGATGCGTAAGCCGATGATAATGTCTTCTGTGCATGCAATTGGAGATTTGAGTTGTATCTTATCAAGGGGATGGATCAAGCCTGTGAAGGTTGAGAATGGGAATTCAAGGGGTTTTTGTAGGATTTAGAAGATTTTTTAGTGGATTAGAAAATGTATTTAGTTCCCGGGATTTGGTTTCAAATGTCCATTTCATGGCATAAGAATCAATTAGCTAAAATTGTTTATGAAAACTTCCTTGAAATTTATTGAACATTAACTTAGTCATACAAATTTACAAAATTTCAGTAAAACTCATTCGATATTATGTTTGATAATTACGACCTCAATCGGTACACTTGTCTAACTTGCCTCAGTAAGCTTGAGTTGAATAATTGAAAACCTCTTGCTTTGACTACATCCAAGATTAGGACACAGTAGAAAAATTCCGCAACAAAATCCATCCCGGACTTAATCAAAACACAAGTCCACTTCGAACAACCCGCCAAAATTTTCCCACCGTGCCAACCAACATGCAGCCACAATTGCATTGTTGTTCCACCCTGCCAACCCGGCAAGACATCGAAACCGCAGCAGGCTTCGTCGGAAGCCGGTACAAGCCGAGCGGAAGAAAACCGAAAAGGGATTGACACTAAGTGGCCCTTTTGTACTCGTATGGTACATTCTTCGAGCCTTCTTCAAAAGGCAGACTTTTATTTCCTTTCGGTCGACCAAAGAAAAGGACGCTCGCGCCATGCCTTCGTTCGTTCGTTCGTTCGTTTACCTTCCCAGGTATCAAGCTTTCCGAAGCCGAGGGGAAAAGGGACGGCGGAGCCCTATAAATACCGAACATCATCGAAGCACAAAAGGCACACACAACAACAAAACAGAAGGTTGACATCAATGGCACCGAAAATCCTTTACCCTCCGGCTTATCCTCGCACCCTTCGCTGCGCCCCGGGAGCCACTTTCACGCGAGCACGAGAGAAGAGGATATGTCACATGGCTCATGGCAAGCTGCGAGCTGAGCAGCTCTTGGCTCGAACGGCTTTGACAGAGTCCTTACCGGAGAACCGTTCTTGTTGCTTTTTCTTTCTCCGTCGAACGATGACGACGCCACTTGCACGTCGCCCCGGAGGATGATTTAGAATTTCTTTCCGAAGGCGGTCCAACCCGTCATCGCACCCGCACGTAGTTTCAGGGGCCCCGGTGAACCAGTTGAAGGTTGATTTAGTATTAGCAATGCTAATCCGCAAAGTCGACTGGTGACACTTTTGGCTCACAGCAAAGCACGAAAGCGGCGGTTGATCATCGGTTCGGTTGACGGTGGTGGCTGGAGTAATGGAACGTCAGATTTGGATGGCTTTCAGCAACCAGGGTTAGCAGGGCGAATTAATCAGCCAAGATGTCGGTGGAGGCTTTCTACGGATTGTCTATAATAAGCCGGAGCTTGATTGAACGGGTGAAGCTAAGTACTCGGTGCTGGCAGGTAGAGCGATGATTTGGTCGTTCGGCTCAAGGTGGAAAATTGATTTTAGAGCTGTGTTTGGTGGATGAATTCATTTGAATTTGGAATTTGCACACCAGATTTACCTTTGGATGTTGGTCCCTAGTTCATTTGATTGTGGGATTTACCTGGAATGAAATAAAATATGGTAACATTTAGTACAGAATATTGAAATAGAAAAAAAATACAAGAACAATTTTAGCCAAAAATTTCGTCAAGCACAGGGTCAATTACAATGGTTCTAGATACACAGATAAAAAGAAACATTGAATTTTCAGCGTTAACCAATGCACACAAAGGGAATGCTATAGTTGGCAGAAAATAATTGGATATTTAATGTAAATTCATGCCAGAAAACGCCATTGGAAGATTGCAAACATTGTTTTATGGCACATGAAAGATTGCAAACAAGTTTGTTGTTTACACCTCCTTTAGCTTGGAATTAAACGTGGGGAAACATACGTGCCTGTTAAAATTCATTATTTATTTTTTCTGTGTTTATATTTCTATTCTCCTCTATGTATTCGATTTTCTGAATGTTCAAACTTTCTTTACAAAATAGCTTCCCAAAGAATCCTCGTTATTTGATATTTGATTCAGAAAAAAAATGGTGTCTACCCTTAAGTGTGGTTATCAACCCCAATAAGCCGTCCAAAATTCGCATTTTGTGTGATGCGGTAGACGGCATCTCACTCAGCACGATACTGCTGAAAGGACCAGATCTGCTCAGGACATTACTGGACGTTCGCCACGGGTTCCGGGAAAAGCAAATCGCCTTATGCGCAGATTTGAAGGAGATGTTTCACCAGATTCAAATTCGACCAGAGGATCGTCATGCGCAACGGCTACTCTGGCGCGAGGATACATCTCAGGATCCTGAAGTGTACTTGATGGACGTCGCAACCTTTGGCGCAACGTGTTCACCATGCTCGGCACAGTTGAACGCCGAAGAGCTTTCAAACGAGTTTCCCGCCGCTGCATATGCTATAATCCGGAAACACTTCGTCGACGATTATTCGCGGACAACGTCGAAGAAGCGGTAAAACTAACCCGGGTATTCAAGTATGTCCAATCTCTCGGTAAATTTCATTTACGGAACTGGCTGTCAAATTTTAAGGAAGTTCTCGCACGGGTCGGAGAGATCAACCCAGCTACGGAAAAGTGTCTACAGCTGGACAAAAGTACTACCACAGAACGTGTTCTTGGGATGTATTGAAAACCCGATGAAGGTATTTTCATGTATTTTCATGTATTTTCGTGTCCAATATATTCTCATACAAAATAAAACTCTATTTATTTCAAATCGATAATCTAGATTTTATTGATAACTTTACCCATTAGATTGCAATATAATACTGATCAACTACAGCATATGTTTTGGAATAACACCGCCTTTAACCTTCTTGGCCAGCTCCAGACGTTTTTCGAAACCGTCACAGGGACGCACGACTTCCATCGGCATTTCGTCCCAAATTCGTTTGATTTCGGTTTTGAATTGGTTCATATTAGACGCCCTGTGGTTATTTACCTTCGCCAGCATGCATGACCATACGAAATAATCCAGATCTGGTGAACTGGGAGGCCATTGATTCTTGTTCAAAAAATCGGTCAGATTTTCTCGGCACCAGCCCTGAACGAGATTTGCGGTATGCGATGACGCTCCGTCCTGCTGAAACACATAGTGATCATCTCCAAACATCTCTTGTACATATGGCTTGACAACTTTCTCCAGAACTTCCGTTTTATAATATACGGCATTCACTTTAACGCCTTTTTCGATTAAAACCAGTGGAAATTTGCCTCGCTTGCAAATTCCTCCCCAAACCATCACTGCCCGAGCAAAGGATTATATCAAATTGATAACAAGTTCTAAAATCTGGTTATCATTTTTTGATAACTGAATATGTTATCATTCAGACTGAATAAACAGCCAAAATAACAGAATGAATAACAAAGAAATACTCATTGAATATCATAATAATAACTTATTTTATTATCATTGCGAACAACTTGATAACAAATTCTGTATTGTAAGCAAATTTATTAAATTAGTATCAAATTATGTTATCAATTTGAAATCAAATTCTCATGCTAATAACAAAAAAAAAAGTTGATTAAAAACAAAATTTCTTGTCCAAATATGCTGGAAATATTTATTTATCTGGGGATGCAGCATACGTCCTGTAAAGCAGTATTAGGGGATGCAGCAGTCCGTCTTCGTGAACCAAACCCCATCCTCCCCAGAATTAAAGGCCTCCCAAAAGTCCACAAACGCGGAAACGAAATGAGGGAGATTGTTTCATCTGTAGGATCTCCAGCCCATAAGCTAGCAAAATGACTAGTAAAAGAATTTCAAGGTATCTCCGAGCAGTTCCCAACAAGCTCAGTTCGCAACTCCCAGGAATTTGTACAACAGCTACAGTCATCAGATCATATCCCTAGTAGCACACATGTTGCCATTAAGTTGAGAAAACATAAATGTGCCTTTGTTAGTCATAATCGAGTTGCTGCAACTAATTATGATCGTGGTGTGCTACTTGGGATAAATGACAATGAAGTAATGGTATCTGTCGACGTCACAGCCCTTTTCCCTAGCGTACCGATCAAGGACGCAATTAACCTTCTAGAAGATTGGCTTTTGAAACAAGGGGATGACACAACATGGAAGCAAAAAGTGCGGATGTATCTTAAGCTGACTCGACTTTGCATGGAAGAGAACTACTTCACTTTCAGAGGATCATTCTATAAACAATTAAAAGGAGCCCCTTCGAGAAACCCTCTATCCCCATTCCTCTGTGAACTGTTTATGGCGAATTTGGAAACAATCCTAAAAGCGAAAGGATTACTCCCAACTCGTTGGTGGAGATACGTCGACGACATCTTCGCCGTATTGAAAAAAGACGATCTCTCCCTAATTCTCCAAGAAATCAACAATCTCCACAAAGACATAAAGTTCACTCATGAAATAGAAAAGGATGGAAAACTTGCATTTCTCGACCTTCTAGTAAAGAGAGAATCATTGTCACCATCTCCTTTAGAGTTTGAAATCTTCAGAAAACCCACAAACACCCAAAGAGTCATCCCTTTCACATCAAACCACTCTTTTCAGCACAAAATGGCCACTTTCCACAACATGATCCACCGGATGTTGACCCTTCCTCTCAATAAAACTGGAAAAGCTAAAGCATTAGCATATATCTTCGAAACTGCCAGACTCAATGGGTACGAAAAGAGGACAATTCAAGCGATCATCAACAAAAAGGAAAAAGATCTTCATAGGAAATCACAAAGAACCCTCTCAGACTCACCTGAACCCCTGAAACGTGTATCCGCCCCCTTCGATAAAGACATTACACAAAAGCTGAAACCACGCCTTAGGGAATTTGGTTTAGACTTAGTTTTCTCTAGTAGGCACAATCAATTGGCATCGACGTTAGGCTCCATCAAAGATTCAGTAGACACATTAGGCAGAGCAGGGGAATACAGAATCAAGTGTAAACACTGCAGCAAAATATATGTAGGTCAAACAAAGAGAACCTTGGCAACAAGGTTCAAGGAGCATCTAGCGGAGGTGACTAAGGCTGTGAAACAGAACGAGAAAGGAATTTCACATAACTTCAAATCAACAGTCGCAGAACACATCTTCACGGAAAATCACGACATAACGACGAATGACATCACAATATTACGGACTACATCTACACCCTGGAAATAAGACGTCGCAGAAAGCTTAGAAATAAAAAAAACAACAGAACACAAATCTACTAAACAAAGACCAAGGCAACGGTTACACATGGCTCTTCAACTTAATACCCAAACGACATCAAACCCGACGAAGCGGAGCACCCGCTGCTACACAATAAGAAGGTTGGGTATAGATGCAAAAAGTGAGGTAGATATTAAGTACATTTGTTTTTGACTCAGGATAGGTATAAACAAAATAATAATAAGATAGGTATAAGCAAAATAATGATAGGTAAACGCTTTGTATTTAGAAAATAGTATATATACGGCAGGTGGCGAAGGTTATCTTTAAGTCGAGTTATTAGTACGAGACACTGAAGAAGTCTGCACATTGTAGACGAAATACGCGTATCTGTCGAAGATAAGCAAAGGTAGTTTTTTTTCTTCTAATTTATAGCTACCCAATGGTAGATAAACACAATTATAACTAACGTGCTTCTCACACTTAACTGCTCCTTTGGGTAATTTTTCTAAGCGTGTATATAATGAGGAGTTGGCAACATATCACAACGTTTTGCGCAACGTCTTCATTCTTTTGCCATAAGCTGCTTGGCTACCGAACAGAGCATAGAGGACGTGGCGAAATGTTTCAACTACACCTATAAACCTCTAATGAGTAACTTTTTATAGCCGTGTTTTTACTTTTTACTATATCCCAATAATGTGGTGCATCATATCCCAGTGTTGTGATGCGTCTTACTCCAGTTTTGGGGTGCATATTGAGCAATCAAGCAGGCGTTTTACCCTGGTGTCGTTTTGGGATCAAATTGGAAATGAAAAATCATGAATAATCACCGTTTTGAATTTTAATCACATTGATCAACAACGAAAACATCGTAATGCACCATACTCAATAACTTCTCCGTAAATTTCAGCTTCCATTCCCTAGTTATTCAAGATATTGCTTAAACGGTGCGTTTTGTACCATCCTCCCCTATAATCTTGGTTTATGTATTTTTATGTCACTGTATTTTTTTTTACCAAATCCAAAAGCCCGAACTTTCTTCATAATACCACGCATAAGATTTTGTACAACGCTTGAACCGACATTTTCTTCCACTTTAAACCATGACTTTAACATTTCCTGTTCTATAGTGACAACTTTAGGATGCTTACGAAGTTCGTGTTATATTATAGCCCAATAATTTTCAATTGGCTGCAGCTCTGGAGAGTTTTTGGGATTAAGATCCTTCGGCACGAAATTGACACCATTCGTCTTGTACTACTCCAGAACATCCTTGGAGTAGTGACAATTTTAGGAACGTTTTGAGGAAGCAGTCGTTTCATGTATACTTGACCATTTACAGTTGAAGTTGTCACGAAAAGCTTGCTTTGCAAATCATGAATTTCTTGGGGAACTTTGACACTTGCTGTTGCCTGAGAGACTCTAGAACATCGATCTTTCGCAGTCACATACTGGTTGCCGGGAATTTGTTTAAAATCCATTTTTTCGTGTGTTCAGCGTCCATGTTGCAGCAGTGTGATTTCCTCAACATTTGTGTGTACATCTAACGCGCATGTGTTTTAGCTGTCCTATTCTGTTTTTCATTGCGGTTTGGAGCTTTCTGAACTTTGAATGGACGGAGCTCGGCTCGTTTCTTGGCTTTCTGAACGAAACTTTTGGTCAAGTGCATCTTTTTTGCGACATCCCGAACAGTTGGGTTTGCGTTTAAACGCAGCAACCGCTCGCTTGTGATCCTTCACACAGTACGGAACAATTTTTCTACCACTTACCTTCTTCCGATCGACAGTTAAACGTTCCCCGACACTGGTGACTGGTAGACTGGTGAATTTTCAACATCTTTCCGATACCTCGGTACGAAAGAATTGGGTTGTCGAGGTGCGTGTGCAAAATGTTCTCGCACACTTGCTGTTTTTTCGACTCCATTTTCGAAACTACGACACATTTCACAATGAAACTATAAACAATACACGCTGAAGTCATTTCACCAAAAAATTTGGTTGAAATCAACCCAAATGGCAAAATGTTACAGCTTATTGAAAGTGATGCAATTTAACTGAGGATACCCTTTAATAACTGAGTCGAGTTATCAGTACGAGACACTCAAGAAGTCTGCACATTGTAGACGAAATACGCGCATTTGTCAAGATAGGCAAAGGTAGTTGGAATGAAATGGAAAATACTATTTTGTCTTCTCATTTCTAGTTCCAGGTACTCCACTAAACAGCTCATACTCTCTAGGATTCATTATTGGTGTGTTTTGATTTTTTTTTCTTGATTATCGAGATTTTCAGCTTCGGGCTGGTTCATCTCCCGTCGTAATCAGTCAAACACCACTTTTGGGCATTTTCGTAACTTCTCCGGGGGTGAGATTCGAACTCGTGACTTAGGCGTGTGAGGTATGGATGTTAACCAATACGCCAGGGTAGCCCCCGTGTTTTGAAATTGATTTTTCGTGTTTCTTGATGCCTTCCTTGATTAATTTCACATACGCTTCTGTCAAAAGCACGAAGCATTTATTGATACAAAAGGAATATTGCATTGAAGGAAACAATACAAAGATCTACGAACATTTTGTCACAAACTAAAAAGAAACGTCTCTCTGGTGGTTGCTTGAATGACTGACAGATCTACTTTATCGACTCGATATTTAATTGAAAAAAAAAGCGCACCCACGTGTAGTTGTCCAACGTTTTTTTTTAAATGTTTCTGACATGGAATTTGATCCTGTGTTTTTGGGTAGAGCTATTACTGAATCCGTGGTTGATCTCACAAGGCCAAGATGACACGTGAAAAGATACCTGATTAATGAGGCTGAAGTTATAACTCTCGACAGTTCCCTAAATTTGATTTTGGAAGAATAAATTATTCAAGCCCATGCAGTAGCAACACCATCATGCATGAGTACGATAAAAGAGAAATAGCGATTGGCTGGTCTACTCGAAATTCATTTCGAACAGTATGCAAAATGGTGTTATGATAGCAATTCACCACATAAAAAGCAATATGAATATTTCGTACACTATACGAGACATTTGTTCTAAAACTTATGTTTACGAAACTAGTGAAAGCAAGTTTACGAAAATAAATTTTCAGTGTACTTATCACTTACCCCTTGATAGAAACTGATTGAGAAATCTTATTTGTGACTCATTTTAGTCCTCTTAGAACGCAATGTACTGACATGAAAGTATTAAAGTTTGCACATGCGTATTCATGGATGCAGATTGAATTCAATGGATTTGCAGGTCTAAATCATCAATAAGTCGCCTATTTCAGACACCAAAGATAAACACACTAAACATCTTTTTAGAATCATTTATAAGTGTTTGTATTATAAATGTACATGGACAATAATCCTCGCCCAGATCCGTGAACTGAAACACGAAATTATGAACTAAATTACGATTGAAGGGAAAAATCCTGAAAGCGTGAACTAGTTCACGGTTCGTTTTCATTTTCCGGAACGATTCTGGCGTTATCTGGCTTACATTAACATGAAATATCATATTAATTTCTGAGAAATCTAGCATTCCCTTTATGTGCATTATATAACGCAGGAAATTCAATGTTTCTTTTTATCTGTGCATTCTATATACAACTCTGACTAACAATCGAGCTAAAAATTCTTAAAAACATGGTTCCATACATTTATAAAACATGAACAGGATAAGATTTTATAGGGCAGTTTTAAATACTGTTGAAATTACATTACACCAACCATGTTTTGCAAAACGTGTGTATATTTTCATAACAATGATTTTGTTGTACAAGATTTTGGTTTCACTGCCGACGGGATGCAATTCATAAATACTCAGAGTTGACTTTTCAACAATCGGAGTTGGCTCAGCTACAAGCCTTTCACGCCAAGGACTCTAACGTTTAAATCCCACGCCTGCCGATGTTATATCTTTGTATGATGATATTTTTTTTTTTCATTTTATGTCATAAAGCTTGACTTTTTACGTTATATTAAAGTATGAAATAGAGTACTCTAAACACGCGAGATCACAGCAAGCCGTGCTTTAAAACTGACGTGTTTTGTTTTTTGCTGGCACACAGCTTTCATGAAAAAATAAATCAATCAATAATTTGAAATTTAACTTACATTAATCGTGAAATCATAAAATCTTCACCTGATTTGGGAAAGACGTAATGAATATAATCGATTCTCTCCTGAAATGTGTGAGTGTATTTACACGTTTTTTGGTTTTTTGTGTCTCGCCCCCGCACCCGGAAGAAGAGTTACATCAGCTAAGTTTTGTTTGTTATTGGTAAATTGTTAAGTTTGAGTGTTTTTCGGCTTTGTCGCGAGTGAACCGATGAATATTAGCAGTTTCGAAGTTTGATATAGACAATAGAGTCGCCTCATACCGGGAATTTGGCAGAGTGTGGAGGAAAAGAAAAAAAAAGACTAGTGCAATGTAGAGAACGGCCATTTGCTGGTCAGAAGTAGGGACGTCTGATTATGTATCGATTAATCGATCAATCGTTTAATAGCCCAAATATTCGAATAATATTTAATCGACTAGCTGAAACTCTGAAATCGAGATACTCGATTAATTTGCTTCGATTTACCTCTCGATTCATTAAAATAAAAAACATAAATAATGAATGTATTTTTTTTGTTTTATTTAAGTGTGCCAATTTTTTTAAAGTATTGAAAAATACATTTTTTTTTCTATAGTATAAGTAAAACATAATTTTATATATTATAAAATCTCCAGATTCTCAGCTAAAAAGTTGCTTGTTAGGAGTAATCAAATGCGACCAATCGAAAACGGGGTCATGCATAGCCAATTTTCTTCAAAATTATTAATGATTAGAGAATCGACTTTAGAAAAGTTTCATGTGCCGTTACTGATAACGATGCCAACATTTTTGAAGGAAAGGATATTACACTTTATTTGGAAATTTTCCAAGAACATTGAAAAAGACAATTGCAACATTTCGTGATCCACGATTTAAGAAATTATTTTCGAAAGTCCTCTATTATAACTGTTAATTTTAATCGTTTTTTCCCCTTCTGGCGGAACAAACTAAGTAAATTGCAATAAAAACCAATTCGATGTCCCGCACAAATAACGCATCATAACAGGAACTATCAGACGATTTTTTGTCATTTAACGATAGTTTAGTGTCAGATATAAATCGCGCACATATTCCGGATAGTGCTGAAGGGATCCCAGTGGAAGTAAGACAATATCTAAATGCGCCGTTAGTACCGAGGACTAGCGACACATTGTTGACTTGGAAAACTATTCGAGATCAATGCCCAAAACTGTTTAAAGTTGCGATGAAATACTGGCCAAGTAATCACCAAGAGAATCCGTTTATCTGGCCCAAACTTGGACACAATCCCTTTTGAATTCCATTCTTGATAGCATGTGATGAAAACAAGATCTTAATAATATTTTTGTTGGATCAATTATGTTATATTTTGCTAAGCAATGAATGAACAGTCGTTAAAATTATTACTAATGTGTTAATTAATCATTTATTTCCTATTTTTAAAATGCTGAAAACTAATCGAACTACTTGAAATAATCGATTAATTGTAGAAGATTAATCGAACTATTCGATTAACTCTACAACACTAACGCGATTAAAAATTAATCGATTAATTCAGGAAATCAGACAACGCTAGTCAGAAGCAGCAAACTACGCGGGTGAAAGGCTGGTACATAATTTCCGATGCATTCATCACGTAGTGTACAGAGTTTTGTTATGCAGGTTGCATATTTAGCAGGCGCTATATTAACGTTAATTTTGCGCTTGTCTTGTCGCGAGGGCATGAAATTAATTGCGAAACAACGGCGATTTATTTTTATTTTTACGACTGAACAAGCGAGTGTCATTAAGGAATTAGTCATGGGTGAGATCTATCTGATTATAACTATATGAAAATAACATTATTTTTAAATAATACTGGTGCCTGGTTTGGAGATTTTAAATTTCCAAATATGGAGGTGTGTTGCAGTGCCTTTAACCAAATGATATCGGTAATGCTTACATGCGGGGCTTATTGTATGTGAAAGTAACCTTGGAATGGGCGTGACTCTCCAGCCATTCTGAAATGAGTTGCTGGATCTATAGTAGAGCTATCACTTTCTAGCTCTCGGATTAAAGCTGCTTCCAATGGTCACTTGAGAGATTGTTGTAAACAGATTTCTCCCATTATACCATTGCCGGCCAATGATTGTTAAATTGTACACACACATACGTTATATTAAAGTATGACATAAAGTTCTCTGTTGTATGAATAAACTGTTTTTGTCATTCTACAGTACTTTCAACTTGTTTAATACAAGCGGTGTTGCTTGGGATGCAAACAATGGACGAAATGCTTATCATGTTAATTAAGAAGACAGTAGGATACATTAGTTCAATTTGATAATTGAAAATGCTACTTGATACTTAAAAATCGTAGTTTTATGCCTAAATTAGACCCTACACTTCGAACACAAAAGCAATGCTGTGGTCATTCCCCTTCAATAATAGTCAAATAAAATACTATAAATCATTCCAACTTCCTTATCGCACCAAACTAATAATGTCTTCAACTGACGCCGAGATGACCTCTCCGTTAGTTTTCATTCAAGCAAACACGATCTCCGACTCATCGATGCAAAATAGGGGTCACCATAATGACGGGTCATTGTCGTCTGTCGTTCAAAAGCCATTGCCTGCCACTGGAATGAATAATGAAATTTTCTTCACCTACTGTCATGCGGGTCGGGCCACATGACGTTGTCCGCAGACCAACTGGGTAGATATGAATTTTAATTTCCTTTCGGTAGTTAAAAAAAATTAAATGACGACAGTAGGAGGGACTCCTCGCTCATCGCAGCACGAAAACACTGATCTTGGTTAATTATACATGGACTGGGGATGCATCACAAGAAGCAAATCAACAACTTTCAAGTGTGGGGTGTTCCGGAGGCAAGCGTGAATAATCAGCTCGTCTTCGTGCTCTTGATCATCAACTTGGAGTGGAGGGAATGTATGTTTAATGCCCGTCTAGCCTGGCTGGCGGCAGCACGTCGGATGGTCTCATTGTCGCGTAGTAACCAACCATCCGCAGAGTTGACGGGTGCAACATCCAAGTATCATCATCATCACCCGCCACCATCAGCCCAAGACGATACAAAGTTTCCATTTTCTAAATAAATTTTAATTAAAGTGCCAGAAGCATTCCATCGTCGTGACTTTTCGGGAGAAAGGTGGATGAACAGCGCCTTTGTCTCCTGATGGACCGTTTCTTGGAAGGGCTGATCCAAGTGAGTGACTTTCTGCAATGCATCAACTGACAAACGGGTGAAGGTCACCGAGGTTCGAGGAATCTCCCTCGAACTAACACAAAACCCTTAAATTGAATTATGCTACCAATTTGAAAATTAAATTCCTCCTATCAAAAGAATCAACCCGAACCGAGCGGATGAGATGCTCTTTGTTTTGCTGCACCGGCTGGAGATGCTTCCAGGCAATTAGAGAACTTGCATCAGCAGAGTGCGAACCGAGGTCGTAACAATTGCCGGCAGGCTCATAAACTATGTACATCTCATTGCAGCACTCTCCATAAGGATCGGAGAAACTTGCATCGTATTTGACTACCAGCTTTCTTTTTCTGCTCCCCCATTTAACACCCGGCAGTGTAGTGTTGAGTACAAAGGCCTTGAGGTCCGTGCCTTGGCTGGTTGGTGCAAGAAAGTGGCGGCGGCGGCGGTGTGGTAATGTAGCAATTCAATTAGTGCTCCAATTTACAGAGAGAACGCAAGCGAAGCCGTAACAAACTTGTGCTATTAGTGAAATTACTTTAATTTCGGCCGACTTTTTTCGGAAAACGATACAATTCTACTGGCAATGGGAAAAGTTCTTCCGCTTCCTTGGAAAACTGGATTCGGGGCGGCTGCATGCAGGTATGCCACCGTAGTTTGAGGTGAGATTTTTAATTGGAAAATTCACCCATAATCTAGTGGAATTAATTCTGGAACCCGTTGTTGGGGACGGGGGGCTTGGAGTTTGGATAAATGAGTGGTTTCGGTTCGGTGCTGGAAGTTGGTGGTTTCAGTTAATTGATAGGTTGGAATTGTTGCGGGAGATTGATGTTTGAATGTTTCAGATGATATGTTTGGAACAGTTTCGTTTTGTTTCGAGAAATTTGAAAAATATCAAAAGAACAAAGAAGAAAGCATTGACAGTTAGTTCTATATTTTCATTGAAGAATATCTCAATAACTACTCAACTAGAGGGTGTTCCGATCAAAATTTGGTCAAACAGTTATGTGTGTGAGTCGATCAAAATTTTTTACTAATAAGTGAAATCCTTTTTTTTTTTAAGTTTCAGCTTAGCTTCCTTTTGACCGAATGCGAAATGCCGGGTCTTTCGTTTAACACCTTCCACTAAATTTTGTACAGTTTGACTGTTTCTCGCTCACAACAGCTTTTTGAGTCTTCTTAAGGTTCCGCTTGACGATGTCCCAATATTGTTCGATTGGGTAGAGCTTTGGCGTGTTGGGAGGGTTCTTGTCCTTGAACATCACTTGAAAATTGATGGCAGCATACCACTCCATGGCCTTTTTTCCGTAATGGCAAGATGCCAAATCCAGCCAAAATAGAACGGAACAATTGTTTCGCTTTAGGAAAGGCAGTAGACGTTTTCGTAGGCACTCGCTCAGATAAATTTCCTGGTTGACGTTTCCGGTCGCAATGTAAACGTTGCTCTTCAAGCCAGAGGTACAGATGGCCACACCAGACATCTAGTTAACACCAGACACACACTTTCAAAATGAGGGGTGTGCAAAAATTTGTAATGCACGATGAAAGGAAATGCGCCAAGTTTAAGTCAACCAAATTTTGATCGAAACACCCTCTATGCTGAAAGTCTTTTTCAACGACTTCGAACAATTGAAGCATTTTGTCGTTATAAGATCAAAACTGGCATAATTTTGTCGATTTTTTTGTGTGTTTGATTTCTTATTTGGAGTTTCAGATTTTTAACATTGGCATCTGACTCTTTGATGAAGATTCCTCAACTTTGAAACCCTCAGATTTGATTTTGTCTCCTCAACATCGACTTTGCAACTGAAGCATGTCTTCTTCGACATAAACTCTATGACATTAACTATTTCAATTTGGGTCCTCGACTTTGACTTCGCTCCAGCAGCTTATTGACAGTGGTTTCTTAGCTTCGCTTCTTTGCAATTTATTTATTGTATTCTACACCTAGAATGCGACCACCCTGCCAGAACTCCTGGAATTTGGCGTCTAGGATTTGACTTTTAAATTTTGGCTTCCCAAATCCTTGATTTCAACTTTTTAATTTTCACTCTTCTGCGAATTTTGGCTTCCTGACTTTGACTGCTTGACTGTGATTCCTTAACTTTATGACTTCGATATCTTGGTTTTAATTTCCGGATTTATCTTTTCGACTATAACTATCTGGTAACGAATCCTCAACATAGGCTCAACGCCACTGCAATCCTCGACTTCAATGCCTCGACTACGTTTCATAACTTTGCATCCTTGATTTGGACACAACGATTTGAAATCTTCAGCCTCGGCATCTCGACGTCAGCTCCTTGACTTTGAGTTTAGTTCTAAATCTATGGCTCTTTATCTACGATTTTTCGACTGCAACATTTCGGTGTAGATTGCTCGTCTTGGATTTCAATTCTTTGGTTTCTAGATTTCAACTAATGTATTTGATCCTTGACTTTGAATCCTCTTCGTCGATATATATAGTCTAAGACTTGTTGGTGCTGACTTCTTGATCCCTAGTGCTTTATTTTTAACTCCTTAATTTTGATTCCTTGCATTCAACTTCTTGCCCTTGACAACTTGATTTTGACTACACTACAACAACTGCTACGCTTCAAATTCTCAACTTACTAAGATATTTAATTACCTCGTCTCTGGCAGATTTTGAATGCTGCCAAGTAAGAGTTTGAATCCCAACCCAGTCGAATGAACTTTTCATAACCTACACATTTCCCTGCTGATATTCTGGGTATTGTGTGTTGTAAGCTGTCTTATTTTAAGGGTTTTGTCGTTCCGTTTTAAACTATCGCCTTGTCTTAGATTTCTTGAATTTGACCCCTTAAGTTTTACTCCTGAACTTACCCTTCTCAGCAAAACTTAGCAAACAGCAAAACGAATCATCGACTTCAATTCTTCTAAATCGATCTTTGATTTTTTGAGCACAACTTCTCGTATTCTACCCCTCTACTCTATGACATTTGTTCATTGATTCTTCAATTTCCGGCTTCTTGGTTAAAACATCTCTGCTCTGGCTCTACGACATCGGCTGCTTGACTTCGATTCCTCAACTTCGAGCCCATGAATTCACATTCTTGATTTCAATTCCCCTCATCTACAGCTCGTCTGCAATGAATCCCCGACTTCAACGGGACTTCTGTTCTACGATTTGGATTCCGCGACTTCAACTTCTAAACTTTGACTCCTTTACATCTCGGCTCCTTGGCTACAACTTCCCGAGTCTAACTTCCTTTACTTTCATTCCTGGACTTTTACTCCTTGACTTTCACTCCTTGATTTTTGCTCCTTGAAGTCGACTCCACGACTTCCGTTGAGCTCTAGCAGCACTTTAGGACATCAGTTTCTTAACTTTGGTTCTTCGACTCTTTCATTTTCATTTTCATTCATTTTTCATCTTTCCTTGACTTTGACGTATCGATTTTTCTTCTCGAATTTGATTTCTTCACTATGACTTATTGACTTTGACTTTTCGAGTCTGACTTCTTACCTTCGATTTCTCAACACATATTATTTAGCTTCTTCTCCTTCTTCTTCTATTTTTTTTCCTACTGATAATCTGAGTATTGTATGCTATGTGTTTCGTCAGTTTTCTTATTTTAATGGTTTATTCGTTTTGTTTTATGCTATCGCCTTGTCTTAGGTTTCTTGAATTTGACTCCTCAATTTTTACTCCTGAACTTCACTTTCTCAGCTAGACCTTTTCATCATCGATTCCTCTATATAGACCCGTGACATCGAGTACTTTTATTAGACTCCTTGAATGTGACTCGTCAACAACGATTCATTGATGTGGACTCATTTAAATCGTTCTTTGATTTATTGAATACAACTTCTTGTATTCTACCTCTCTACTTCACGACATCTGGGCATTGATTCCTCAATTTTCGGCTTCTTGGTTATGACATCTCGATTTTGGCTCTACTACATCGTCTGCTTGACTTCGATTCCACAACTTCGACTCCATGACTTCACATTCTTGATTTCAATTCCTCATCTGCAGCTCCTTTGCAATGAATCCTTGACTTCAACGCGACTGCTATTCTACGATTTTGACTCCTCCACTTCAACTGCTCAACTTTGACTCCATGACTTCCTCGGCTCCTCGTCAACAACTTCCCGATTCTAACATCCTTTTATTCCTGGACTTTTACTCCTTGACTTTCACTCCTTGATTTCGGCTCCTTGAACTTAACTCCACTGCTTCCACCGAGCTCTAGCAGCACTTTAGGACATCAGTTTCTCAACTTTGATTCTTTCACTTCGACTCTTTGATTTTGGCCTCTTGACTTTGACATATTGATTTTCACTTCTCGAATTCGATTTTTTCACTATGGCTTTTTGACTTTGACTTCTCGAGTCTGACTTCTTTGCTAAGATTTCTCAACCTTTGCGTCCTGACTTCTTCTTCTTCTACACATTTCCCTACTGATAGACTGGGTATTGTGTGTTGTGTCAGTTGTCTTATTTAAAGGGTTTTGTCGTTCTGTTTTAAGCTATCGCCTTGTCTTAGATTTCTTGAATTTTACTCCTCAATTTCTACTCCTGAACTTCACCCTCTCAGCTAGATTGACATCGCTATATTGACATCGAGTAATTTTGTTTGACTCCTTGAATGTGACTCGTCAACACCGATTCATTGATTTGGATTCTTTTAAATCATTCTTTGGTTTTGCGAATACAACTTCTCGTACTCTACTCCATGACATCTTATGATTGATTCCTCACTTTTCGTCTTCTTGCTTAATACATCTTTACTTTGGCTCTAGGACATCGTCTGCTTGACTTCGATTTCACAACTTCCACTCCATGCCTTAACATTCTTGATTTCAATTCCCCTCATCTACAGCTCGTCTGCAATGAATCCCCGACTTCAACGCGACTTATTTTCTAAGATTTTTACTCCTCGACTTCAACTTTCCAACTTTGACTCCTTAACTCCTTGGATCCTCGGCTACAACTTCCCGATTTTAATTTCCTGATTTTTGTTCCTGGACTTTTACTTCTCGACTTTCACTCCTTGATTTCGGCTCCACGACTTCCGTCAGAACTTTAGGACAACAGTTTCTTAACTTTGATTCTTACACATTGACTCTTCAATTTTTGCTCCTTGACTTTGACATTTCAATTTTTACATCTCGAATCTGATTTCTTTATTTTGATTTCTTGACTATAACTTCACGGTTTTGACTTCTTGAGTCTGACTTCTTAACTTTGACTTCTCGAGTCTGACTTCTTTGCTTCGACTTCTCAACCTATGGAATTTTCCGTCTTCTTCTTCGTCTATCGTCGTCCTATTCCTATTCCTATTCGTCATACTTATTCTAATTACCATACTCATCCTAATTACCTTCTCTTCCTTTTTGGTCTTCTTCGATTTCCTAATTTTGGCGTCTTACACATCCTGATTTTGCCTTCTTGAAATTGCCTACTCGATTTCGAATTTATGACTTTGGTTGCATGACTTTGATGAATAGATTTCGATTACTGTTTTCTGTCGAGAAGCATTAGACTCCTCGATTTTGATCATTCTACTACACCTCGTCTCAAACTTGTCCGCTTTATCGTCTGTATTTTTAATTTTAGATTTGGATTTCTCGACTTAGTCTTTCCTATTTTTTATTTTATTTTTATTTAACGTCGGCCTACTTTCTCACATGGTGACAATCACCGACGCCAGGAACACGACTCCACCACCTGGGTCCTACCTATCGACTTATGAATATGAGCCGGGATCAGCGGCCTTACTTTCCTACCCAAGGAAGGTGTGACCAGATTTTTTCGCTTCAGAAAAACCACCCACGTGGATGGGATTTAGCCCAGACCCACTGGGGTGCCAAGGAGCAGTCACGCTTACTACTACACCACCGACGCCCGCCGGCAGTTTGACTTTTTTATAGTGGCTTTTTATAGATACATCTAGAATTTTACTTCTCCAATTCAAATTCTCAAATTTGACATTCCGGATTTGATCGATTTCTTGAATTTAACTTCTCAACTTTGATTGCTTGATTTTAACTTCTAGGCTTTTGACATCTCGAGTTTGATTTTTTGATTTCGACTTCTCGTTTTTGACTTCTTGATTTTGATCTCAAATTTTATTTTCTCGATTTTAACTCCTCAATTTTTACATTTTGCTTTTGAGTCTTCAATTTTCAATCCTTAAATTTTACTTCACAACTTTCACTTCTTGGCTCTGACGTCTTGGTTCTGAATTTTGGAGTTTACTTTTTTGACCCTCAACATCATTGGCTCGAACTCCTGGATTTCGATGACTCTATTTTTATTCCTCAATTTCAACTGCTTGATTTTAAATTTTTGGTATCAATTCCTTGAATTTGACCCTTTGACTAGAACTCGATTCATACTCCTCCATTTTGACATATCTTCTTTGTTTTCTCGCTTCCGAGTTCTAGACTTCCCTATTTATGTTAACTTTTCGACTTTGGCTTCTTTAATTTGGTAAATTTAACTATAACTTTCAGAATATTACTTCTCGACTCTCGAAGAATTTTCAAACATTATGTTCCGGCTCTCACTTCTTGACTTGCCTTCTTGAATTAAATTTCTTAATTTTGCCTTTGCGATTTTGACTTGTTGACTTCGACTGCTCTATTTTAAATTATTTAGTTTTAATTAGTCTTAGTCTTTGGTTCCTTGAGCTCGACTTTGTATTGTCTTGGGGTTCTTCTTCTTCTTTTAGCATTTCAAGCTTATTGCTTTCACAATTTGCTTATTGCTTGCTCTCAACTCTGTGTTCTAGATGCACTTCCACAGTGATTAATTGAGAGTTTTCGATAAAATGTACCATTTTTGCATAAGTATGATTGTGTGGCAAGTACAATCATACTCTATGCCAAGAGAGTCGAGAAATTTTCCTTAACGAAAAATAGTAATGTATTGTAGCTGTTTTTTACCGACTGAGCAAAAGAAGGTCCACTATCTTAGGCTTATCATGTTTAAATTTTTCACTTTGACATTGAGACTTGACCATCTCCATGCTAAGTTTTCGGTTTTGAATTCTCGATTCACTTCGAATTGTCTACTTTGAATTCTCGAATTAGGCTTCTGGACTATAACTTCTCAAATTTAACCTTCCAACTTTGGGTTTTAAATTACGAATTCTTGACTCAAACTCCTCACTTTCAAGTACATTATTCTGATTCCTTATTTTTGACTCCTTGAATTGAAATGTTTGGTTTTAACTCCTGGATTGTGACCTTTCATGTGCAACTTGACGCAGACTTCTTTGTTTTATCTTCTACACTTTGATTTCACGATTATGATCTCTTGATTTGGACATCCCTATTTTGATTTCTCAATTTAAAACTCTCGAAAACGGTTTTTCTACTTTAACTTCTCGAGTTTGACTTAGTTTTTGACTGTTATTTTCAAAATTTTATTTCTTGACTTCTAATTCTCAACTTTGATATTCCAACTTCGACTTCTTGACTTTGGCTTCTGAAGTTTGTCTCAAAACTTTGACTTCTCGATTTGAACTTCTCGTCTTCAGTTTTTTGATTTTCACCTCTCCAGTTTGGATTCTTGATTTTGACTGTTCAATTTTGACTTCCCTATTTCGACCTTTCTCATGTTTGATTTTTGCCAATAAATCCACGTCTTTAAATCCTCGATTTTGAATTTTAGACTTGAAATCCCATATTTAGATTGCTACTTACAATACTTTGAACTCTTGGTTTTGACTTCTAAACTTCGATTTCTCAAATTCCGCTTTCCAATTTTGAGTTCTCAATTTCGATTCATTGATTTCGACTTCACATCCTTCACCTCTAGGCTTTGATTTTTCGATTTTGACTCGTCAATTTTGGTTCTTTGACGTTGAATCCTGGATTCTGACTTTTGAAACTTGGTTTTGCGACTCTCAATATTATTGACTTAAACTTCCCGATTTGGATATCTTGATTTTGACTTATTGAATTAAACTTTTTGGTTTCGACTTCTTGATTGTGGTGCCTCAACTGCTCCTAAGATTTCCCGTTCGACTTCTCAATTTTGAGTTCTCGACTTAGCCATCCTTATTTTGATTTCTCAGTTTTGAACTCTCGATTTCGTCTTTCCTGCTTTGATCTGCCTAATTAGACTTCTCTACATTGGTTTTTTGGTTGTAACTTTTTTTCATTTCTCGACATCGAATTCTCCAATTTGATATTCTGACTTTGACTTCTTGGTTTTGATTTCTTGAATTCAACTAACGGGTGGCAATTAAAATTTTGGAATTTTTTCGAGGCTTCTATGCTCAACAACAAACGAGCTCAGAGAGAAATAAGAGTGTGTATGCGTTAGCTCGTTCTCTCCTCTTTCTGCTAGTATTTTCTGTTTTGTTTATGCTTGCTCAGTTTTGCTCAAAATGCCGTCGAAACAAGAAGTATTTCGCGAGCGCGTTGTACAGTTCTACGAACTGCACAGAAATCTCGGCAAAACGTATACGGTACAACATTTTAAAAGCGAAAATGTTGCGACTTCGACTGTTTACCATATCCTAAGATCCCCAACAACTGCTCGCAAGCAAGGTAGTGGAAGACCAGCCAAAATTATGGACGCAAAAGGACTTCGTTCTCTTTCTCGTGCCTTCAACAACAAGGATTCACTGAGCCAACGTGATGCCGCAAAAAAGTTCAACTGTTCTAACCAGTACATCTGCAAAACATTGAAAAGAGTCGGAATAAAGTGCCGAAAGAAGACACGAGCCCCGGAATATACTGATGCACAGATTTCAACGCTGAAATCCCAATGCCATTGGTTGATTAAAAATTATTCCGGAAAAAGTTTTGTTTTGGACGACGAAAGCTACTTCCCTCTTTCGAAGACGCAGATTCCCGGAAACGATCGATACTATTCAACGGATAGTTCTACTACACCTCCAAACATAAAATATAAGTTTAAACATAAGTTTGAACAGAAAGTGATGCTGTACATTGCCATTTCCGAGAAAGGCATTTCTAAGCCATGGTTCAAGCCCTCTGGTTTGGCAATCAATCAAGATGTGTACCAGAACGAATGTTTGAAGAAAATTTTGATCCCGTTCCTACAAAAACATCATGCTGATGGACAATACGTGTTTTGGCCGGATAAAGCGTCATCGCATTACGCCATAAAAACACAATCGTTCCTGAATACCCATTCGATCCCATTTGTACCCAAAAACCACAACCCGACAAATCTGCCTCAGTGTCGCCCAATCGAAGATTTCTTCGGGGCTTTGAGATCCTTGGTGTACAAAAATAACTGGAGAGCCACGAATTGCAAACAGTTGATTGGTAGAATCAAGAGATGCATTCGCAAAGTTGACATGGAGGCCGTACAACGCTCCTGTTCCGACATCAAACGGAAGCTTCGCCGAACATCCGATTACGGACCGTTTTCAAATGTTCACTTATTTTATTTCAACAATGGACAATGTATCTTTTATTTGAATAAATCAGATCTTCTTCAACTATGTTTGTCTTTTTTTGACAGCTTGAGAAAGAAATTCCAAAATTTTAGTTGCCACCCGTTACACGACTTTAACTTCTCAATTTTGACTGCAAGACTTCAACTTTTGTTCGACTTAGGCTACTCATGTTCTAGATTTCTCGACTTTGACTTTTCGACTATAATTTCTCGATTTTGACTCGACTTTTATAATTGACCCTTAATTGTTCCTTCATAAGCAATAATTTAATTTACTGTTTCTGTCAATTGACGTTGGATAAATAAAGGAGGAAGCATGGCACACTAGATGGTAAATGACAGACAATCGATGCCTGCTTCAAGCACGGGATCAAACATTGATGTTCATGGAATGTCGAAGCAAGTCTCTTTGTTTCAAAATATTTTTTGAAAACAAAACGAGTAATTTCTTAGGAATTTGAATTTTGACAAGTTGAAGTTGGACAAAATGTATCGGACAGCTGTTGAATTCCAAGAATTAAAAGGCGGCTGTTTTTTTTATTAAGTTTTTAACATGTAGTCTTGCTGAAATATACATATATATATAGAAAAATTTAGTCCAGTCTGGAACATTTTTCGAAAAATTGATAATCCTCTTGTCTTGAATCCAAGCAATCAAAAAAATTGGCTTAATTGTTAGTTAAATGAACAAGATTATTCAAATAAAACGATTCAAATAAATTCCAAAAAAAAAAAAACGATAAAATTAATATTGCGACATGTCAAATCAATAACCTTGGAGTTCTTAAAAATAACCTTCGCGAGACAAATACAAATTTCTCACAAACTCTAATCATCTTTCGATGATGAAAATTCTTCAATAGCGTCACGCAACCAAACCAATTGAAAACCCATAGCATAAATATCAAATTATCGTAACCCTTTTATCAATATTATTAATTTACATTAGGCAGCACAGCTCCCTTGTTGTCGGTGATAATTTACCACACACAAAAAAAAATCTAACCCATTCTTCTACGCATCTACTGCTAAACTCCTTCGTTATCCATCCCGACCACCAACAAACATGCACGATAATTTTGAATTTATTGGTGTTTTACTGCGACATTTAAAGTTCGTGTCCTGGAAAATTTATTATCCCAGTCCTCCGCTCGGTAACTTTGAAACGACATTCCCCCCACCCCCCCCACGATCCCATACGACCCATCAGGGTCTGCTTCATCGTCGTCGATGATTGTCGTTGACTCTCCTGCCGCCCCTCCCCCCTCAACGCACCAGAGCCGGGACCGATGCGGGTGTAATCAAAACACATTATTTGAAATATTAATTCAACCTTGCCTTGTTGTTTAAGCTGCTGTCGAAGAAAGTAAATAATTACTACACACGACTGCACGATCTATGGAAGAAGTCTGTTAGACGATTTTCACCGTAAAGTTTCCGATTTTAGTGGCACTTTGGCACGCTCCGCTCGGGCAACAAACTGCTGTGCTTATATGTGTCCTTCGCGCAGACGACGACGACGGGGAAAAATTCCAAATGGAGACTAACTGTTACTGTTGTGTTGTCTCAAGCCAAAGTTTCATCTCGAAACCGCACCTAACTTTCCTTCCCCCCTCCCCTCTCCGCTGGGGGAGGTATTTATTCACAGGTTAGGAAAATTTAGTGCGGTTAACCACCGACTGCCGTCTCCTCTAGGCCATCATGGGGAGAATAAACTCACAAGACATAAAAGAGGCACGCACTACAAGAAACTTTTCGCTTTCCCAAACAACTGTCACACTCCGGTCTTCCACCTTCGCTGGATATGTTTATGTTCGAGAGGGAGGAGGGGGGAGGGGGGGGGCAACTCTTTTCCTCTAACAAAGTTATATCCGGACCGAGCGACACAGCGAGTGAGCAATCCCGGTCGTATTCATTTTTGATATTTTAATTAAGAAAATTCTATAAATTATTCAAACCGTAATCCTGACGACAACGCAAACGGGAGGAGACGACGCAGCAGGCCGGGAGAAGAATGATGTCGTGTCGTGAAGTTTTTGGAAGGATTTGAATGTTTTTGCCGAGTCGGGTGAAAAATACTACTCGCACATACCTCGATTTGATGTTTTAGTCTGGGCTGGCTTGTAAGGGCATTGGACGGCTCTCTCCCGTGTGTGCAGCCTACCTACTTGTGCATATTCTACACACCGCCTCACACGGCTCCGAATCAACCCACGCTCGGTTGGTTCACACGGAAAGCGAAAAAAAAGGAAGTGAAAAAAATAACATGTGTATCCTTTCGCATGGAAGAGTTAAAATTGTGCCTCGACTCGGATTCGACGTGGGTCCAATGTTTGGTTTGTCATGCAAGAAATACGAGCTTTCGGTGTTTGCATAATAAATGCTCGCTCTCGCTGTCCGGACTCGATTTCAAGCTGGGTTGCAGGATGGGTTGGAATTTCGAGGATTTTCTTCGTTCCGATGAATGGCTGCTGGTCTTGGGGAACGGAAAATTAGTTCAAAACAAAAGTTCGGAAAACTGTTGCCAGAATCGACGTAAGTATGTTTTACTGTTGTGATGAATGTTCGATTACGGGTCATGCGAGAACTGTGTTTGTGTTTGGGTGTCACTTGAACATGGACAATTTAATTATTGATGAGCCAGGAAAAATACTAAACAGTTGATAAATAATTTTGAGGAATCCAGAACGAAGATATATAGTATGTCTACGTTAAATTGCGTACACTTTTCTTTCAGTGTAGATTTTGAATTATTTCATGGATCGCTGAAACGTTTCACTTACATGACAGCTGAAATTCCCCACTTCATTTCCTAGTACAACATGTTTTCATTCTTGTTACATTCAGTATTCAAATTTATCGGTACGCAATCTTGCCAAGAAATTAAAACTACCGAAAAGTACCGTGTTTTGTGTTTGCAAATCATTTGACCAGCACTTGACTGTGGATCGGAATGTTAGAAGAGGAACAAATCGAAAAGTATGCTCTCGGTAAATGGACAAGAAGGTGGTAGCCATCATTGAGAAAAATCCTAATCTTTCTGTGCGAAATGTGGCTCGCAAAGTTGGGAAATAAAAATCATCCGTACAAAAAGTTAAGCAAAGATAAGGACTGAAGGCGTACAAAGTGAAAAAAGTACTCCACCGTCATGTTGTTTGTCACATTTCACGTTGCATTTCACTGCAAGAAATCGTGCAAAGAAGCTTTACACCAATTTTTTGTAAACATTTTCTTGTATCATAATGGACGAAGAGACACACGTACTTGATGACTTTAAGCATCTTCCGGGTCTGGCTTTTAAACTGCAATACACAGAACGCCGTTGACGAGCATTTCCGGACTAAGAAGTTGTCCATATTCCCGAAGAGGTATTCGATTTGGCATGCCATAGGTAGTTGTTGTCGCAAATCTAAAAGTTCGTCCCTACCGGCACTATCAATAAGGATAAGGAGTGTATCGAAAAGTAGTTATAAACATTCGATGCGTTATTACGCATAAACTACTGCATATATATGTTTTAGCGTGTAAGTGCATTTGCTTTGTTTTACATGTCAAAAATGATTATTCGGTTCATTTCATCTCCAGCTGATAAAGTCGTATTCAAAATGTCGTCGAATTGAATTTGAGACTAAAAAGAAAATTCTGCACACTTGGTGCACCGAAAAAGGGTGTTACTTACAACCAGATTGCGGAAAGAGTAAATGTTCACCCGGCATAGTGTAAAACGCATCATCGAAAAGTTTGATAAGGAGTGCTCTCAAGGATTTACCAAGAAGTGGCTGGAAAACCCGGCTCCAGCAACCCCGATGTTGGACCCAAAAGTTGTCGGATTATATTCAACGGGAAACATCTGCCTCGATCAAGATCTAGCCAAGAAGTTCAGGACTCAGCATCGGAATGATTCAACGAATCAAGCGCAGGAATGACTTGAAGACGTACAAAAAGCAGAAAGTGCCCTAAACAAACTCCGGAACAAAAGTCTCGTGCCAAAACCAGGGCTCGAAAGCTGTACAGCTGCATTTTGGACAATGTCGACCAGTGCATTTTGATGGATGACGAAACATACGTTAAAGAAGATTCAAGAACGCTACCGGGGCTGCAGTTTTATACTAAATCCGTTGGGGAACGTAAGTGTCAACCGCAGATACGACTCGAAGGTGATGTAGAAATTCGGTCAGAAGGTGCTCGATTTGGGAAGCTATTTTGCACATGTGGTTTGCGTTCTGCATTTCCCATACAAAACGGTTTGGCCATCAACGCATGAGGTGTACCAAAGAGGAGTGTTTGCAGAACAGGTTGCCATCCCATTGCTATAGAACAACATCACTAGATGGCTCCTACGTGTTCTGGCCGGACTGGTGACATCATCGCACTACGCCAAACCACGTCCAACAGTGGCTGATGGAGCCAAATAACATCATGTCCGTAGAAAAGACATCGGACATCCGACAAACTGTGCCCCAGTTGCCGTCCTGATCGAGGATCGCTATCGGGCAATAGTCGAGCTGCATGGTATTAAGAAGGATGGTACAGTGTCTCAAGAACACGCAGCTGACTTAAGACCAAAGCAGGCATCCAGGAAGCTGCATCCGAAAGGTCGACTGTGCTGCCGTCCGATGGCAGGTGTCAAATCCAGCATAGCGACTAAGCGGCATGCACGGCGGACCACGGACCATGATGACTAGTTTTTCACGTTTGATCTTAGTTGTGAAACATGTTAAGCTATAATATAATGAAATAAATCAGTGTTGAACAAAACTTAACTGGCATGTTTTCCTGACCCATTTTATTATTTGGAAGTTCATAATTACTTTCGATGACACTCCTGTGTACGAGAAATAATGTCTGCAAAAATGGTTGCTACCGTTTATCAGAAGCCAAGGCTCTCCAGCTCTGTTTTGGCCTGATTTGGCCTATTGTCACTATGCGATATCTTGGAAATGGCATAAGGTACAAGAGGTCAAATGCGTGCCAAAACAGCCAATCCACTAAACTGTCCAGAACTTCGCCCAATAGAGAAGTACTGGGCTCAAGTTAAGCGGAAACTCTTCGAAACTAAAAGGAAAGCAAATGACATCGATGATTTCAGGAGAAGATGATGGCATGTGTCAAGGAATTTCCAACAAGATTTGATGTAACAAGTAATCAGAGATTACTTTTATTTCCACAAAATAATCATATAACCGTAGGTAATCACGATAATCATGAGTAATCCTAAGTAATTATAAATACTCATAACTAACTATTAGTTATCATAAGTTATCATAAATGATCATAAGTAAACAACTATAATAAATGGTTATCAAACCAGTTGACATTTAGAAACTGGTTTAAATAACATTCGATTTCACATTTGTTTTATGAATTATACGTAATGATGAAAGTAATGCGCTATACAGTTCACTACTTCAGACTCTATATAACGGTTTTCGCCCCAAATCGTATCCGGAGTTGGCAGCACCTTCTCAGATTACAACGAAACTTTCTTTGTGTGTAGACCATGACTAGATAAGCCACTTAGCATACTTAGTTTCTTAATTTTTTTTCTAGACTGTCTTTTGAAAAGGGCTAAACATTTTTATCGATTTTTTTCAAATGTGTTTAATATAAAAAATGACTACTCCTAAAAAAAAATGTTGTATCGATGATTATCAAAAAATAAGTCAGCCGGCGTCGGTGGTGTAGTGGTAAGCGTGACTGCTACTGGCACCCCAGTAGGTCTGGGTTCAATCCCAGCCGACGTCGGTGGTTTTTCTGAGGCGAAAAAATCTTGGTGACGTCTTCCTTCGGAAGGGAAGTAAAGCCGTTGGTCCCGGTTCATAGTCATGAGTCGTTAGGTAGGGTCCAGGTGGTGGAGTTGTCTCCCTGGCGTCGGTGATTGTCACCATGTGAGGAAATAGGCCGACGGAAAATAAAATAAGTAAAAAAAAGGTCAAGTTTTAAGAACAAAAAATTTTGAAAAAAATCCGTACACTGAAAAAAATCATTTAAAAAATTCATAGACGATTAAAAAAAACACCATTTTTGATTTCGATGAAATTTTGTCTCAAGATAGCAAGCAAAACAATGCATTAGGTCCTAAGTAACATTGAGAGATTCTCTTCGTCGACTTTCTATTTGGTTAATAGCTTGTCTATTAAACAATTTGCTGATGTTTTCAACGTATTGGATCCCTTATCACACTTTATACTACCGTACTGTATATTGAAAATAGTTAAACATGTTTTTACATAGCCGTAGGAACGCAAAGAGAAAGTCGACAAAGAGAGTCTCTCAATGTTACTTAGGACCTAATGCATTGTTTTGCTTGATAGGTAATTATGTTTCCAACCAACCTGCCTTGATACATCACAAGATGGGCACTTTTAAGCAAACAAAGTTTTTCTAACAAAAACTTGTTCATTTCCCATTGATTTTTTTAGTGTATTTTGTTATCAGGTCAAAACCATCCCAGAATCCAATGTAACTCAATTTGTTAGAAGATTTTGTGCTATTTATTCAATCATTTGGAAGGGTTTTAATACTTTAATTGTTTTGTATCGTCATCAATACCATGCCGCCTTCTTTTTTCGGTAGTACAAAGAATACCCTGTTCATCAGCAAGATCCTTTACCTGCCTCACCATATACATTGGTGCGTTAAACTCTCTTACGATTTTATTTACCGACCAAGACTTAGGCAGTATAGATAGTATTTCAATCTGTTCGCTTCTGTCAGTTGTATGGTGATTGAACTTCTTCTTTAACTGCATAATTATCTCGTCATACGCCTCCACTTTGCCAATATCCGTTGAATCTATTCCGAAGATATTTTGATTCGTTTCTTTCGATTAGGTAGTTCGATTCTACTAAATAGCCCTACCTAGTATTAGGTAACAAAAGGGGTGGAAACGTTTTGGTAAAAATTACAGTAGCTAAAATTACGTATAAAATGCGTGCTAATATTGTAAATTGAGTCGTACTTCTTGAGTGCTGCTGCGTGAATATGCGTGCTTCGCTTTGTCTCACATCACAAATTAAGTTTCATTGCATTTTGAGACGACTACATAGTCGCATTACCTTCACTGGTTTAGTTTTTGATAACAAAATACACTGAAAAAATAAATAAATGGAACATGAACTAGTTTTTGTTAGAAAAACTTTGTTTGCTTAAAAGTGTCCATCTTGTGATTTATAAACGGTTGGTAGGGAATAGAATTATCTATCTTGAGACAAAATTTCATCGAAACCAAAAATGGTGTTTTTTTTTAAATCGACTTTGAATTTTTTTAAATGATTTTTTCAGTGTAGTGTTCTAGTGAGAGATATTATGACCACATGAGAACCTTCATCAAACCTATTAACTGCCATCAAAACCAGCATAGGGCCAAATGGCCACAGCTGTCAAGCTGCACGGTGATTTCGTGGTTGATTTTTGTTGTTCTGCTTTGTTCGATTCTCTGCTCTTCTGATTCATTAAGCGGTAAATAATATCTTGGAAAAAAAGTTCTAGCGTTGCGAGAAATTTTGTTTCATAGCAAAATATCCTAAACAAATTGAGTTTCTTCACAGCGTATCGTGCTCCAAATCATATGCGCATTCAATTTTATGGTGAATCTTGGTACGATAAGAGCCGAAAATTAATGCGCCTCGGAAATAATGCGAGTTTGAGTCTGCAAAAACAAAATTGAAACAAATATATTCAATAATTTAATCATGAATTTCATGAAAATTTATGGAATTAAACGAGGTTATCTAAAAGAATGCCAAAATTGGTCTCTGACCTACAGTTCATTCGAAATACACATAAAATTTGGTGTATTTATTTTTCCACATTTCAGTTATTTCATATATTTCAATATGGCGATTGGAAAAAATCACTGTTTTGGCAAAAAGCCAATTTATCTTCGTAATGCCTACTATAAAACTCTTTCATTATTTGGTGGCTTTCCTCAATGCCAACTGGCCATTTGATGCATTCACTAGATGCAAAATGGCTTTAAATTGCTTTTGCAACTGATAATAATAAGATAATTTGAATGAGTCTTAAAACGGCATTTAGAATCAGCATTCTACGAGTTCATAAAGTCAAAATAAAATCTTTGATAGGAGTTGAAGGAACTTCAGAAAACAGGGTTTTAAGATCGTTGTAAAGAAGCTGTGTAGGTTCTTATACACCTGACTAAAAGTTGAAACCTATTGGCACCTCGAAGTACCGTAATTAAACCAAATTGATTTCCAGCGGCTTTCATAAAACGTTAATAAAACTTTAAAAATCTGGATGGTTTTGGCAATGTTACTTGGGATATAACTTTAGAACCTACGGTGAAACCATTCATCGCTAGCGACTTTTTTCGGTCTTTAACTGAAACGATAAAGGTAATTTATTAAGCAAAACATAATGATGACAATAATAATTTTAATTTGCACATATACATTATAATTTCATAAATTAATGGTTTTTGTTTCAACCATGGGGTTTTCAACAGCATTGATTACTTGTCACTTCTCCCAAAATTACTCTGATTACTTATGATTAAAGGGACAACTCCGAAGTAGTGGTTTAAATCCATACCTCTCACGCCAAAGTGAAGAATTCGAAGCTCACCCCCAGACGAGTTACGAAAATGCCCAAAAGCGGTGTTTGAGTAACTACGACGGGAGTTGAACCAGCCCGAGGCAATAATAAAGAAACAACAAAAAAACAACTACTACATATGATTACTCATGATTATTCGTGATTACTCATGATAACTCATGATTACCTGATGATTGATTTTGATTACTTGCGTGATTATTTGATTACTCAATGATTACAAAGGTTACTGTGATTATTGGCGATTACTTAGGATTACTCATGATTATTTGTGATAAATCATGATAACTCATGATATCTTGATGAGTACTTATGATTACTTGCGCGATTATTTGATGCCACATTGATTACAAAAGTTATTGTGATTACAGATGATAATTTATAATTACTCATGGTTACTCATGATTACTTATACAAAATTCCAACTTTAGATCGATTCAGTTTGTTCTAATATCACATGATAGGTACAAATATTCAGTTATGAAATACATACAGAAAAACCGGATTTGGTGAATATGGCTATCAGGAACTTGCTCCAACTGGAAAAAGTCCTTTTGGAGGCCCTAACTTTGGCGATCTGGAACCCTGTAACCATTCAAGTAATCGGGACTCTTAAAGTACCGTTGAAAAGGTATTCACGTAGCCTACACTCAAAAAAATTGACACGTTGTTTCCTGATTTTACTGAAGCAAATTTGGTTACGTATTCAGATGAAAGTTACGTGAACTTTCACGTGGAAATTACGTGTCGATTTTTTTGAGAGTAGGCTACGTGAATACCTTTTCAACGGTACTTTGAACATAGAATTACCAGTTGCAGCAATCCGGAATATCAGAAAAGTATTTGTTTAGAAGACACCGATGCTATTCTTGTGCTGCAGATTTTTACATCTGAAGTATACAAAACACTATCAGCACTCGTTTCCAATTACCACTGATCAACTCTGGAGCTCATGGCACCGGTTCCAGGGTACCCCAAAGGAGGTCAATTCGAAAACGGTGATGAACTCCTTCCATTATTTTTACCAAAACCAAGTGATCGACAGCTCATGATTCCTTGAGTTATATGCAGTTGGTTATTTTAAATCGGAAATTAATCATCTTGGTCTTCAATGGCCACCGGAATTTCCCTAGGATAGAACCGTAATATCGACTATTTAGTTTTTGCACCAAAGCCATGCTTTCGACGATTCAGTCTTCGTGATTTGTCATGCTCAAGATAATGTTAGGTCAGAAATCAACCAGTTTTTTTCAGTTGGAACTAATTCCTGATGGCCAAATCAGGTTTTTCTGTACGTTTTTAAAACTGGACAGAATCGGAATCGAACAAAAATTTGTTTTGGGACTAGTGGTAAAAACGTAAAGACTAGGTCAAAAACGTTTGTAAGGGAAGTAATCAAGAATCACGAAGGTGATCCTAAGTATGCATGAGTAACCATGAGTAATCATAAATAACCATCTGTAATCACAGTAAACTTTGCAATCACTGTGTAATCGAAATATCACGTAAGTAATCATAAGTAATCATCAAGTAATCATGAGTAGTCATGAATATTCACGTATAATTATGAGTAATCATAAGTAAGCATCAGTAATCATAATAATCTTTGAAATCACTGAGTAATCAGAGGAAATGTTGTACCTTGGCGGGTGTACCCCAAAAAAAGTTTGAGACTTTTATAGAGAGAAAGATTAACATCTTAATCAACTGTTTCTAATGTAGATATAATTCTGATTGAATAATGCTTCTCCACAACCACCCTTTTGTTTGGTTATTAATGTCATAGATGTTTGATATTTTTTCTTGAAATTACCTACGTTTCTAACTATAGATTGATTCAAAAGTGGATTCACTCAAAATTGATTGAATCTCATTGGGATTTACAAAACAATAGATCAACAAATTCCCATCTCATTTGACAAGAATATCAAATTTTATGTTCCTGTCAAATGCGATGGGGATTTGTTAATTTATTGTTTTGAAAATCTAAATGAGATCAAATCAATTTTGAGTGAATCCTCTTTTGAATCAATTTATATTTAGAACCGTAGATAATTCTAAGAAGAAAAAAAACGCGACTGCATTGCTGCTTTAAACAAGTGCTTAGGGCATCTTCAACGGTGGTCCAAATCGTGGTTTGGATTTTTTCTACGACTAAACCAAAAAACATCGCTGCACCGGCGTTATAAATTTTGTTATAAACTGGATCTATTTTGCATCATTAAAAATCTGATATATGATATGATCTATTCTTGCAGCAATTTGGAACAAGAAAAATAACGTTCCTTAATACAACACGCTGTTTGGGAATTACAATTAATGAGTAAACTTTCCACTTGTGAGCTGAAAAATGGCCATTTTTGGTGCGAGTGATGCTGGCACCGGCCAGAAAGTGGTCTTCCTTGCCTCGGATGCTAATAATTACCTCAAGTTGCTCCCGTTGCTAGTGAATTGGCTTTTTGTTCCGTTCCCAAATAACGAATGGTTCTCGTAGTTTTTTTTAAAGCCACTGCATTTTCTGGGAACACTGACTAGTTCAAAATGAGAATGCTCCTGGAATTGTAATTGTTGTTGGTTCTACGACTAACTTGGTGGAAATATCGATTGGTGGCAAATTTTCTATTACGCGAAAATGAAAAGTAATGAAATCTTCTAAGTGAACAATCGGTTTATTGATGGATTGGTCATGATAAGCAAATCAGAATATTCAGGCTTATCTTTCGGGGAAGGGGACACATTATACTTTGGCCGTTTTTGTAAGCGCTCTGGGGGAAACCGATGGTATTTTGGAAAAAAAAATCAAATCACTATTATTGGAGGAAAAGTTCGAAAAATCTTTGATATTTCCATATTCTACAGCGTTAAGACAATCCTTTGCACTTCTCGGCAGTTACAAGAATTGGTCAGAATTTGCATAAGCTTTTTGAAACTGAACGGACTCTTTGAAAAATATTTTCTGAATTACTATGAACTTCGGAATCGCTCGCTCTCTTTTGAGAAGAGAAGTGGTGGAACTTCACATAAATCAATTGAATTGCCGCAACATTTTGAACGTGTTTGAAAACTTTGTTGAACTTCCAAAAAGTTTGCTGATCATCCATGGAGTAAAAACAACTTTTAGGAAATTACCGGAATTTTGAAAAGCAGGTTTACCTTCCCAGAAGTCATGTGGACTTCCAGTAGGTATATCTTTCATGATAAAAAGCAGAATAAGACGAACTTTTCAAAACTTTTGCAAAAAACATAATAACTTGGTGGAATTTCTGTAAAATTAATAACACTTCCGAGATGTTGCTATACCTTACAAGAACTTTAAAGAATCTTCAAGATTGTAATATGGCGATAATTCCTCGAAATTGATAAAACATTAAAAAAAGTAGTTGATTTTCTATTCTTGGTTTGATTCGGTACGAAAAATGATCGCGTAGTAAGAAGTTTAAGTTCGCCTTTAAACTTAAGTACCCTGATCTACTGAGTTCTGAAACTTTTGAGAATGCTCAAAACATCCATAGAAGTTTCTTGAATTTCTAGAACGTTTTCTGAATTTTGAATTTCTGAGAGATGTGACCCTCTCCGTTTCCGCTCTTGTTTTTCCGCTGTCATATTACAAATCAGCATTTTCTAATACCGTTCAAATTAAATGCATGCATATACACACCCACTTTCAGCCAAACAGAAGAGCAACTATTCCGCGTCGTCTGTAAACGACGCAGTAGCTGTAAACCTTTTTTGGTCAAACCAATCCACGGCAAATAAATCACGAAAAATCAGCAATCTCTGAAAAAAACTTCTGATCTCTGATGTTGAATGATTGACAGGATGACAGGCGAGTTTAACAAGCAGAACAAAGTTGGTCTATTCAACTAGGTTGTGCTGATGCAAATCAAGATGTTCCAAAAATAGACCAGAATAGATGCCCTTATGGCCACATTTTTTTTACAATTTTACGTTCTCTATCACGATCATCTACATTCAAACTAACTACCTTTGGATAATAATTAGTGGATCTGTATGAAGCATAGAAAATACATTAATTTTCATTTTTTCAATTGGGCTTCGAATGAAATTCATCCGAGCACTTTATCAATTTTAAGAAAGCTACGGGTAAGAAATTTTCATAAGAAGGGCGTTTTGTTTTTCATCACCAGTTCTGGCCATATGAATTCAGCTGTGAATATAGCGGATTTCAGTCTAAATAAACTGGATCTCATCACAGATCCAATTCGCCAGCAGGAGTTTATTTATTATTTAGATTTTTAGCTTTTAGCTCTACACATTCTGGCTTGTGCTTATTGCTGACGTTTTTGCAGAACTTTGTTGAAATATCAATAGACGAGGAGAAAACCAGGATCCTACCAACCCACCCGACCGTTGCAACTTGCTCCTCACAGAAATTTTTCAGTAACATGTGCTAATATTGAGCATTTTAAATGATAAGTTTTAATAAACAGTAAAACATCCTGCACGTGAACTTTTGCTTCAATATTTCAATCTGGAGTACTTTATGAATAGGTCATAATAATTTAATGATTCAATTCAGTTGTGCTAATGCATTCATTATCAAATCATATGGCCTTTTAAAAAGAACACCACAAATCATAATTCCGATAAGTATTATTCCGATTGTTGAAATTTTTCTTGTTACACTCATTGAATGACTCATAAGATAATCGAGGTAAGATTACTTAGAACTCTGAGAGAAAAAAAAAATAAAAATAACCTTCTAGATGTCTGTCACTGGTGCACATTTAAAAAGAATCATGTAGAAAAAATATTAATGTAATTTTTTTTCTTTTCTCATATCCAGTGTGTCAAATATCCTTTTTTTTACCTAAAAACAGGAGATAACTTTGACGAGCGTACACATGTAGCAACGACCTTGTTTTCATCTAACAGCGACAAAAAACGTTTCGTTAAGATTTCAACACACTACCGATAGCAACAATGTTATCAGCAACATGAGCAAAAGCGGCAACCAGTTGTTGATGTCAAATAAATTACTGATCTGAGTAATTATAAAATTTGTTGTGGATAGACTTTTACCTGAAGAAAAATGCCGGTATGAAGTCATACACTGATCAGAACAAATACTATCTTCAGCAAACTTGTTGCATATTGACTATACTAGCAGGGAAAAATAAAAAAAATATTTGCGTTTGACGCCTGATTTTCAACTCAAAACATCCTGAACCTTGAAGAAGTTTAGTATTTGGGATCTACAGTTGTAACTATAGCTTTTCCGATTCCGCAAAGTTACGATATCTATCCAACCATCTTCATGTCTTCTGGAAAATCAACAGATATTATGAGATAACCTGGAATTTTATAGGTTGTCCAGACTGTCCTGGAGTTCAAAACTAAGAATCTACAGTTGTAACTATAGTTTTTTTTCCGCTATACAAAGTTAAGACATTCATTCAACCATGTTCTCTGAATCTTTAGAAAGGTCAACGGTTTTTGAGTTCGTTAAATAAGATTTACACTTGTAACTGTAGATTTTTAGGTTATACAAATTAGCCATATGTAATCAATAAAGTTCATTGAATCTTTTAAAAGGTCAACCGACATTATAAGATAATCTGGGATGCTTTAGGTCAATCAAGCTGTCCTGAAATCAGAACTTAGGATCTAAAATTGTAACGGTTGCTTTTTCAGCTTTACTAGTTTACAATGTGTATTCGTTTTGATGAAATCTGGGATGTTCTGGGTCTAACAAGGCTGTTCATGAGTTTATACCTTAGGATCTACTATTGAAATTGTAGCTTTTTTCGGATGTACAAAAGTACGATATGTATTCAACTATGCTCATCGGATCTTATGGAATGGCAATCAACATTATGAGATAATCTGGGATGTACTAAATTATTCAACCTGTCCTGCAGTTCTGAACATCGGATCAATTATTGTAACTGTTGTTGTTTCGGCTATAAAAGATAATATACGTTTTCAACCATTTTTATTGAGTCTTCTGGATGGTCAACAGACATTATGAGACTATCCGGGATTTTTATATCAGCCATATAGCTCTGGAGCTAAACAAAAAAAGAGCTGAAATTTTAACTATAGCTTTAAGGCTACATAAATTGACGATACCTATTCAACCTTGTTCACACGGCCACTGTAAACTACTCAAAATTAAGTCGAATTCGACTCAAGTGCAAAAAGTGAAACTACTCATATACTAAGTTAAGTGCAGAAATGAGTACGGATGAGGAACTTTGCATAAATAAGAATGAAATTTACTAATATCTGAATGTTATTTTACTTGGCATATGAATGACTGCACTTTTTGAACCTTTTAGTTGAGTTCTACTAGTTTTTGGGTCGATTCGAAAGCAAGCAGGTACGCTGCGATTCATTTTAGATGTCGTATCCAGCTTCAAACTTTCATTGTATCGATTGTTTAGCTTGTGCTATAGACATTTTGTTTTGATACTCTTACGGTCACCACTTCTTTAGTTTCACCTTTAGTGCGTTTTTGCAAATAAGACCCACGCTACAACTCAGAACCCCGTTCTCGAAAGGAAATATGTTTCGCACTTTTTCGAAAACATTTTCGTTGTCCTCTTTAACAAATTTAGAATTCATTGTTTTTTTTTCCTAATTAACACAACGCAACAAAATCCCAGGGTACTGGCAAAACCTTGAGGTAGATTAACTTCAACTACCAGGTCTCAGGGCTGGTCTGGTTCTTTACCATTTTGGAAAGAACCACACAAGTGATGTCAGATCAGTAGAAATGCAGCCCAAAGTACTTCTGAAAATCCTCAAGTAAAGACTGTATTCGATGAAATTTGGACACACAAAATAGGTCACCAAAAATTTTTCTTGAGCCCGATTCTTTTCAAACTTTCTGGAAATAAAGTACTACTAAATTTTAAGTTTTGACATCATTGGTTTATTGAACCTCTTTTTCCAACCCAAATGCCCGCACCTTTGCCTTGACCCCTTTCATCAAATTTTGGGCAATTATAGAACCGACTTGCTTACATACTTTTAACCACACTTTCTTTAGTTCAAGTTCATTTTCTGTCAGTTTTGGAGTTTTAACGAGCTTTCCCTTCATGATTGCCCAAAATTTTGCAATTGGGCGAAGTTCCGGAATGTTAGGAGGGTTGACGTCTTATGTTACAAAATCTACATTATTAGCTTTGTACCAGTCTAAGACGGGCCGGGCATAGTGGCAAGATGCCAAATCCGGCCAAAACAGTGTCGGGCCATCGTGAGATCTCAAGAAGGGCAGTAATCTTTTTTGGAGGCATTCGTCTTTGTAGATTTGTCCGTTGACGGTCCCAGAGGTGATGAAGGGCTGATTCATTTTGCCACGTATGTGTGTTGGTGTAGTTTTGCACTATGTTTATACAAACGCTTTTAGGTTATGTCCGATTGTTTTCATTCGGTGTTTATCTTCTACCAGCGATGAAGGAGTTTCGTGCTGCTGTGATAAAAAAAGTTTTTGTTAGGTGAGCGCCCAGGCGCTTTTTTCAAAAATTTGAAAAACTTCGGAGTAAAGCGTAATTTTGTGTACCGAACCATCCGAAGGTGCCATGACACCTGCTCGTTGGATAAGCGGAAAAGATCCGGTCGTACTCGTACGGTGCGCACTGCACGAGTTGTTAAAGTGGTCAGGAAACGAATTAGACGAAAATCACAGCGTTCTGTTAGTAAAATGGCCGCAGATCTGAATGTTTCGAGATCGTCAATGCACAATAACATGCAAAATGACTTCGGATTCCAAGCTTTCAAGAAACGCAAGGTTCACGGAGTTTCGGAACCTTCCAAGCAGAAACGACTCGAAAGAGCAAGTCTGCTTTTGTCGCGACACGGTGGGGAAGAATTCATCTTTTCCGACGAGAAGTTATTTGTCTTGCAACAATCCCACAATGTCCAGAACGACAGATTGTGGGCCCTCTCTTCGAGAGAGCGTCTCTCTTCGACGGAGCGTCATCGCATACTGCAAGTCTCGTTCGCTGGCGCCGAGAGAATTTGACCAACTTTTTGGACAAGAATGAATGGCCTCCCAGTTCACCAGATCAGATCCCTTGGATTATTTCGTATGGTCATACATGCTGGCGAAGGTAAATGGTCACAGGGCGTCTAATATAAACGAACTCAAAACCGTATTTACACGAATTTGGGACGAAATTCCGATAGAAGTCGTGCCTGTGCCTGTGACGGTTTCGAAAAATGTCTGGAGCTGGTCAAGAAGGTTAAAGGCGGTGTTATTCCAAAACATATGCTGTAGTTGATCAGTATTATATTGCAATATTGTTGGGTTAGGGTCACCAACTCTCGACAAGCACCACGTTTTTAATTGTGTAGGCTTCAAGCTACAATGAGTTAATTTATTCAGAAAAATAACATAGATAATATAGAAATGTACTAACAAATTTATTGTTCTTAACCTGGAAGGAATATTGGCTACAATTTCCCACAGTCTACAAGTTCCTTATCGTGTGTATCAATAGTATAAATTTAATTTCAGGGTTAAGTGTCATGAATTCAATTCTCCGTTTATACTTACATCTATAGCTAGATATTTTAATTAAACTATTTGATTACTCATGAACGGTAATAGCATAAGAAACTTTACTATAGCTGGTCGGTAGGTAGCGTGATCTGGTTACAAAATAGAAGTGTTTGTTCAAACAATTGGGAGATAAGAATGACCTTTTCTTCTTCTGATTGACGTTGTGACGTTTAAGCAACGTTTAATTTTTTCAGTTGTACTCGACTAATGCAACGCCGCAGTGTGAAGCGTCGCTTCAATGAGGGGTCACGTCGTGACAAATATAATGGGTAAAGTTATCAATAAAATCTGGATTATCGATTTGAAATAAATAGAGTTTTATTTTGTATGAGAATATATTGGACACGGTGTAGATTACCAGAACTGCCCTTGAGTTCAGAAGTTGGGATCTACAGTCGTTATATTTGCTTTATAACCTATGAAAGGTGGTCTAAATCGTTTCTCTGTCATTGAGCACCAATTTAATCCGAACACATCAAATTGCTTCTAAAATAACGCTTGGAAAATTGAAAGCCTAAAAGGCTTAATTCAAAGAATCTTACATTTAGTTGCGTAGTCCTACATCATCATCCCGAACAACCCAATAGGGCTGTACCTTGTAGTTTTTGGTTTCCTTTTGAGATCTACACTATTTACAAAAAATAATAATATCTGGAGACCAATAATACTAACATACTTAAAATCACGTTCCGAATGCTAAATTTATAACACTTTCTTTTATATATTCTTGATACTCTCAAATCTAGGCCCGTAATACCTAGATCACACTACAACCTCTAAGTGGGGAATCTTGAGATCAATTTGACAAAGATTTTTTATTGGGACTTAACTGACAAACGAAAAAAATGGCTTCTTTCGTAATTTTTTCGTGGCTTAAAGGCTACCAATATAAGCTTCCAGTTCTAGCGGATAGGTGAACACTTCCATTTCGAAATGACCGTGGATGATTGAAAAGCCATTGTTTACGTTTGTCAGTTAGGCCCTAATGAACAATTTTTGTCAAAATGTTTGTCATTCCAGAGTAAACTAGATATAGAAATGCTGATATCAAGAAAGTCTATACCACGTTAGATAAGTCGAATAATATCCATTAGACTTAGTACTGGGGTTTGAAAGCCTTAAATTTACATAATTCTTGAGTACTTTTTCAAATGGACGTAAGTAACATTTGGACGAAAATGAAAAAATGAGCATTGAAATTTTTTGAATTTATTTTTATTCCTATTTGATAACCAGACATGACTATCCCAATTAAAATCCACTGAATGACACATTGGTTAAAGAAATTACATCACTGTGCTTAAAAATTACATTAGGAGTGAAACTTCAAGTTTCCTTAAGAAAAATGTTTCTTGCAACGGCCTGCAATAAAAAAAAAAACGATAATACGTCATTTTGATAAGTCGTATGATATATGGCATGTTACTTGCGTCAAAATGATACGTCATTCTGCGAATGACAATGTTAATACGTTGTAATGTTACGTCAAGTTGTCATATTTCACACAGATACGTCGAAATTACGAAAATGACGTATTAGTTTTATCTGCAACAAAACGGTGAAATTATATCTTTGCTAAAAAAAATCAATTTTTACTAAACAAAATCTAAACTTTTAACCTTGTGGTATAAAGACTTTTACTCACGCGTCGTTAAGAATTCACATGCTTATACATTTTATATTGCTCCGATATTTTTTGTTTGCGTTACCTTTCCATGCAAAGGTCAAAACACAGTTTTTAAAATTTTGAGTATTACACAAAAAAACAACAAAAGAACAACCGCTATATAATTACTTTTGACCCAAAACTTAAACTGTGATTGGAATTTGGTCGATAAGTTGTTCCGTTCTGGAGTTATCGCCAAAAAAAACCCGAGTAAAAAAAACCGTGCTAAAAAAAAAACCTTAGCGTACATTATTCCCAAAAAGTGCAATAGAGATTTTACACCGTTTTGTTAAAAGTTAGTAAAAACTTTCAGAAATAATCCATCAAAAAGTTCAACAAATATGGGCACATGATTTTTTAATAACATGCTATGAACATCGCGTTTGTTCACATTTTGTGACTTACGTCCTTTTGAAAAAGTAAACGAGAATTGTTGTCTTTAGTGTTTCAACCACATTAGACCTATTTTAAAAGTAGGCAGTTCCACGCGTTACGGCAAGTTACAAATTCAAATGCATTACAGATTGGTTTTCGTTAATCATCAGTTGAACGAGAGTTGTGATCATTCAAAAACCTTCCACATTAGTGTAACGCTCACAATTTTCAATATTTTTATGTGAAACCTATGGATATGAAAAACTTGAAAATTTGTACCAATCAGCAGTTTGGATTCAGACAACTATTTTTTTCCAGTAGGTGTAGCGTCAACTTATAGGAAATTAGTAACATCCATCGCAGTGACCATTGGATGGGTTCGAAAAAAGCCACAAAATCTACCGAAACATTCTAAAGCACTAACTAGCCCCTGCAATGACTGAACGAATAGACCTTTCATCCTTTCCATTTTTTTTGTAGAAAACATAAAAACTATTCTGCCCAGCTTCCCAAAAAAAAAGTTCGAATAGTATAACTCGCCGGTAAATCCCAGCACAGCAGAGGAAGCCTGAACTTTATGGGAACCACTTCGGACAAAAACGAGCCTGGTAACTAACGATTCAACAAGTTTGGGGTTTTGGCACACTTTTTTCCCCCACTCTTCATCTTGTTCTTCTTCTGGTTGCCACTCTTTACTTTCGGGAAAAGAGAGCTAAATAAATACCTGGTTGGGTGCACAAGGAGAATGGCCAGCCCGGTTTGCATTTTTCTGAATAGCAACACGTACTTACACACATTTGTACCGAGGTTTATTCAATTCCCGTGCGCTGGTTGTTTGCGAATGTTAATGTTTAGTCAGCATTTACATTGCCAGCTGGTTGGTTAAAAGTTGCCAAATGCAGCTACCGATGGCACATGGTTTGCTTGCATCGCTACAAAATGCTTTCATGTGCAGTGTGCTACGTGCTTTTGACAGAATTCCCAAAACCATGTTAGCTTTGCTTACACTCAGATTTACACTCGCCAACTTGCATTATCCTAACTTCCCGGACTATGGTTGCAATGTTTGACTGCCATTAAAATGCAACTCCAACTTGTCAAAATTACCATTTCCGTTTGTTATACTTTCACCGCCGCTCCGAATGATTCATTCATTTCGTTTCTGTACAAAGATAATTGAAATTCATCATTTCTCTCGTTGCCCGGAGAGCGATAATCCGAGACGGTCCCCCGCTATCCTTCTTACCTTCCGCCCCGTCCAGCAGGGAACTGAGCTCCCGACGCGCGTCACACGTACTATCGCGAATAATAAATTCAGCTGAAATATTACACACTGTCAGAAGTGCTTATAGCCAAGTTTCGGTATTAAATTGTAGAACCACGCTGCGCTGCCGTCGCTCGGTTCGTTCTCTACGAGCAGCCCAGGACTTCTTCGCGCTTCGGGATCGGCCAACGTGGAAGCAACACACAACTCCCTGTTGTGAGAATAAGATGCCTCTTAAAATTATTAAGGCGTAAGAAAAATGAATATTCAAAAGCGAAGACGCTTCTTGCCCCGCGGAGCACCAAGCTTTCGAAACGGAGTATCTCGCCTGAGACAATGCACTGTGGGGTGAATTTTCTTGTGCAACAAAAGATTGTGCAATTTCAGCCACCGCCGTGCAATATGCATTCGGGTGGATTTGGAAGCGAGCGCGAGAGGTAATCAGTCTATGTTGGGGTGGATTGCGCTTCGGGCATCGTCGTTTTCGTCTTCGTCAAGATGCGTGGATTATGTGGTATCCATGAGTGGATGAAAGGTTGAACGATGGGGGTGAGTTAATCTTGTATGTGAGGTGCATTGTAGAAGTGTGGCGGGAATATGTTGGATTAGAATTGTGGATCAGGAACATGATTAAAGAACACGTTCGAATAAATTATGCAAACTTTGATGTGCAATTGTGGGTAACAGGATGATGATGATGGTTGATGGCACCGAACATACGCTGGATAGCCCAACTGAGGAATGAGTTCTTAGGCCACAGTACCCAGGACTGGTGCTCTGGTTTGTCATTAACAGAAAAATACTAAAGGAAATTAATAACGTAATCATTTAATTTTAAAGTGGAAATGATAATGTTAGAAATTCGGTTGTTGTTTTTAACGTACACGATAGTACTGAAAATATAACAAAAAGTACACAGTTTGAAAGAAACATTTAATTTTCTGCGTCATCTACACAGGAAAAAAAATCCTAATTTTCATTATGATGTAAATATTAGAGCATGTAATTCGTATTTCGTTCCCTACGAAGCAGCAACTTGCATGAAATAGTTGTAATAAAGACGAGCTGTTGTATACAACATTATCCACAATGAAGGAAATATCGCAGAACTTAACACGAATTATGATGTTAATATGTAAGTTTTACGACAGTCCATGCACATAGCATGATATTGAACAGAAATTTACATGAAGGTAATGCCAGATTTGGCAGAAACTAATGGGACATTTTATGTAAATTTAATCCAAATTAAGGCTTGTTCGCTACAAAATCTGGGCAGATTAAAATATTTAATTGAAAAAAAAAACAAATTTGCTGTTAGTTCAATGCAGGAGGCATTTTTTATTCATTTAATTGTAACCTCATAATAACGGTAACCTAATAAGGCTGCATGATGAAACAACAAACTTTTGAGTTTACTCCAGCCATGAGGGTCTGTGCAGACTTCTCTGCAACCGATTTAGCTGCTTTTTTCCAAGATTTTCGAAATGATTCTATAGTGGTAACTTGTTGTTTATATTGAGAGTTCTCTCTTCGCGAAAGCCCAACACCACTCGATAGATCACAACTCCGGGCAATTAGGTGGATTCGCCTCTTTCGGTACAACATGGACTCCATTCGCTCTATATCATTCCGAAACATCTTTAACGTAGTAACAAGATGCCAAATCGGACTAGAATAGCGAGGGAGCGTCATGGCTGCGTAGGAATGCTAACAGTCGCTTCTTTAAGAATTGTTCACGGTATATTTCCTTGTTTGCCATTCCGGTAGTGATGAAGCTTTGGCTTGCTCGACCACAGCTGCATATTGCCTGCCAAACCAAATATTTTTTGGGAAACTTGACCTTTCTCTTCGTCCTGAAATGCTTCTCTACTCCGTTCCGTTGAATGGCAGTATAAAGTGCTTAAAGTCTTCCAGCACATAAGTTTCATCGTCAATTATCACGCAGGAAAACTTCGTCAAATATTCACGATACAGTTTGCGAGCCCGGGTTTTATCCGTCACATTCTGTTTATCATCACGTTCCACCTTGAACGACTTCAAACCTTGCCGGTGCTGGGAAATATGCTCGAAAGTTGGGGACATTTTAATGTTTTGAGTCACAGTACGTACCGAAAGATCTGGTCTCTTCTGCAATATTTGCTTCACATTCGCGTCCTTTTGGTGGTTCTTGAGATCCGTTTTTGTTCCGCTCTTAGTCTTCCTGGCTATTGTGAAACGTGTTTCGAAAGATTTAAGAACGTTATGGATACCCAAGTAGCACACCACGATCAAAATTAGTTGCAGCAACTTGATTATGACTAACAAAGGCACATTTATGTTTTCTCAACTTAGTGGCAACATGTGTGCTACTAGGGTAGTGCTTGCAGGAAAACCAAGCTTGTTTGCAAGTTTTCTTACTGACAAATCCGGATTTTCATTAAGACCGCCCACAATTGCTTTTCGCACTTGCTCTTCTTTCGATGCCATCTTCGATCTAAAAGCTTGTAGTTTCACCAAAAATTGATTTTACACAATGAATAGAATATGTTCATCAGTCTGCGATATATTTCACGCATTGATGAAGTTTTTCCAGAGGTAAACGTATTTAGGAGTGTCCAGATTTTGTCGCGAACAAGCCTTACGCCTGAATCTAGTCTGTTGTATGGAAGATAGCAAACAATTTCGTTGTTTACGCTTCCTTTGGCTTGGAATCAAACGTGGGGAAATCTTACGCGCCAGTTACAATTCATTATTTTTTTCAGTGTACTTAAAAGGGGATAATAGAATATACACTTCCAGTCAACAGTATCGGCTCACCTAAAACGAGGTTTGTTCATGATATTATTACTCTAAATGCTGATAACCAATCATGTTCGTTCCTTCAACAAAGTTGTTCAGAATGTCAAGGGCTTTTGGAAGGTAGATAGTATGATTAGACATTTCATCAGAACCTGGCGCTTGTAAAAGGTCCCAAATCAAACTGCTTCACGGAAAAATCGCGGTAGAGAATTTCCAATTGGGTATTTCCTCTTGAAAATAAGTGTGTAAGTAGTTTAGAGTGTTTTTGTTGTTATATTTTCATCGCTGCCAGTTTTTCGAAAATTGTAAAAAATGGCGTCACCCGAAAAGCAACGTGCCAAATTAATTTTGCACAAGCAATTGGAAAATCTTCAACTCTCTCATCAACTCGGAATCGTGCAGTCACCGGTGAGCCATGTACTTAAACGTTACTACGAAACTCTGAACATCGAACGGAAGGAGAAATACGGTCAGAATAGATGTTCTAAAAGTGATCCATGCGTGTTGTGCAAGCGATTAAGTGGAATCCCAATGCTTCGGTCAGAGATGTGACCAAAAAATTTGTCAAAGTCTTTCGTTCAGAGAGACAAAGACCGGGAGGGACTGCATACGTACAAAGTTTAGAAGGCTCCAAATCGTGACAAACGGTAAAATACGGAGGGACAGTCACGGGCCCGGAAATTATACACCCAGATGCTGGTGAAGTCTCATTGTCCTGTCATGGATGATGAAACTTACGTAAAGGCGGACTTCCGCCAGCTTCCGGGGCTACTGTTCTTCACCGCCCAGCACTAATTTGATTTTCTGGAGGAAGTAAAGAAGCAGAAACTTTCAGAGTTTTCTGAGAAATACATGATTTGGCAAGCAATCTGCTCATATGGCAAACGGAGTGCGCCGTTCGTGAATATCAGGACTGTAAACGGGGAGATCTATCACAAGGAGTGTCTATAGAAGCGTCTGCTTGCTCTGTTGAAGCAACACGGAGGCCCTACGATCTTGTGGCCGGATCTAGCTTCGTGCCGCTTTTCAAATGTCCTGGAGTGTTACGAAGCCAAGGGGGTCACTTTCGTACCCGAGGACATGAGGGGGGGGGGGGATTTTATTACTATAGTACAGGTTTGGGCCGAATGATCTCAGATTTGTACGAAACTTGGTCAATGCGTAGGGTTCATGGATATATAACAAAAAACAATAATAAAAATTCAGGGTTGCCAGTTTTCCTTAAAAATTTTCAACGTTCCTTCATGCTTGGAAAAGCCGGAGAACCATTTTTTTGCTCAACTGCAAATGCTTTTAGTAGCCAATGGTTAGTTAATTGGTTCTTTAACAAACGCCAATGGCGTTTTATTGCTTCTTCGTGCTTGATTATCAAAGGCTTACGTTATTATGAACACTCGTGACTTTGTTGGGGAGGGAAAGAAGGGAGGAGGGATGGCCATGGGGTGCAGGGCAGCATGTGCCCCCATTTTGGCAAGGAATCCTATATCCAATCCAAATGAAACTATATATTATATTCAAATGTGTTTCCTTCACAGCGATCCTCCTTCTCTGATAAAATTATATTTTTTCCAAATTCTTGTGAAAATTTCATTATAGTTTGAAGAAAAAAAAAAAGTTTTACGATGAATCGTTCTTGAGTTATAAATTTTCGAAGTTAGTGATGTTTGGGAAAATCACAAAACTTCAATTGGCGTTTGCCAGGATAACTGGCAACCCTGAGTTTTTTAAATATTGTTTTTTGTCCATATGTCCCTGAAACTTACGCGTGGACAAAGTTTGGTAACAATTCCAATGTTTATCGATATCCCAAAATACTTATCGACCTAATTCGAATCACATTTTACGTTTCGGACAAAAAGTACTCATATGGCAGTTTTTCAAAAAAAATCCAATTTTTGGTGTATATTCTTAAAATTTTCATAACTGCACTTTGACAATAGCATGAAAAGGTAATACATGCAAACAAAATCGATGCAATTTCGAAGCGGTTTCATAGGAAAAGTAGAACGTACACCCCGTGTAAAAAAAATGTTCCTGTTTCGCTCCGCGTTTTTGAGAGCACTCACTACCTCTCAATTGTCTCAAAATCGTTTGCGGGGTCCGACTGGTTGGCGTTCTGCTTCTTCCAAGGTATCTAAATGATGCCTATCGAAACCCCATATGGCATTACAGGTGAACGAAAATCTCGAAAATCGTATCTCGAACTTAACTCCTCCACCTGCTCCGGTGAATGTTTGAGCAAACGTTCCTCCAGCATAGCCATTCGGCTTGCACCTGTCTACCAAACTCAACTTTCGGCATCGATTCAGGACTCGGGAAAATCTCTCCGGACACTCCGGATACCCGGTGTCCTACAAACACGACTCGCCAAACTTGTCGTGGTAAACCAGTTCCACCATGGACCAGTTCAATTACCGACATGGCATTGCTGTAGATACAGTTTCAGTTAAGGGTCAAACTTGAATTACTCCGATAATAATTATTTTGGAATATCGGAAAACACAGCAGAACAAAATGCACATCAATCTTCCTACCCTAACCGTTGTGTATCCAACAAGAAAAAACATTTTTAAGAGGCCGACAGGGAACGTTTTTACCCACGGAATTAAAATGACCATAACTAAGGAAATATGCAACCAATTTGGAAAATGTTTACTGTTTTGGATGTTTTGGATGTTTCTGGCCATCCATGGCTTCATGAAAGCCTACTCTGGATTTTATGGCCATCCGTGGTCTCATAGGAACCTACTCTGAACTGGCCAATCCGATGCCAAGTGACTGGATGGTCCAATTGCGTTTTTCTGGAACGATTTCAAAAAATTTGATACCCATATTGTTAGGGTTCAATTTAACAAAAATTCTGGCCATCCTTGACCTCATGGGCTCTGAGTTGACTGTTCCTGAAACAAGTCACCGGATTGTGATATGGCAATCAAACACATTCGTGTGTATGCATTACACAGTTTTTGTATCATTATTGTTGATTTCCTATTGAAATATTTATAAGTATACCATTTTCGGAACATGGTTCCGGATATCCGGTATTAAAATATAGTAGGGAGAGAACAATCGGAAGATTAACAGTATCAAGCTTATTAGATGGTAAGACTGCAGTTAAAAAAGTTCGAGTAATGAAAATAGGCTATTGGGGACACATACAGAGAAGACCCGATGGCCACCCACTAAAAATAGCAGAAAAGATTAGGTGTTACTATAAAAAAAGGTAGACCTGAAAAAAACATGGAACGATTCAATTAAGGAAGACAAAACCAAGCTACCAAACATAACCGAAGAGGAATGGAGTAGAGTTGTGAAAGATGAAGATAAATTAAAAAAATACAGGTGGAGGATATTTATAAAATAATTGGCAGTGAAGAAGAGTCAGAGTCAGGAGTAGAAGACTAAAAGGCAAAGATTTAAAGAAGATAGCTTAGGAAACAAGCTGATTTAAAAAAAAATAACGCATATGCGATTAATAATTAATAGAGCTGGGGGAAAATAAACAAAATAAAAATCTTGCCATTTCTTCATGTACCATAACATGAAGCAATGTCGTTGGGCACATAAAACAACCACATTTCTATTACTGGAACTCAAACAGCACCAATAGAATAATTTATCTATGGTGTGACTACTCATATAATTTTTTTTCAAATTATTTTAGGTCATACTACAAAAACTATAAGAAACAAAAGAGAACACACAAACAAAACACTTCTGACAAGGGGAAAAAAATCAACAAACAAAGACAGCAAGTCCATAGCAAAGGGAACAACACAACTCCAGAAGAGTGAGTCTTATAGCGGACCAGCGATTTATGGTGAGACCTAACTAGTTATAACATTTTAAACTTTTGAACCTGGAAGTGTGTTAACTCTACCGTTATCCACATGAAAACGGTCATGTTTACATGCGGGGCTTATTGCGTGTGTAAGTAACATCGGAATGGGCGTGACTCTCCAGACATTCTGAAATGGATTACTGGATCTGCAATAGAGCTAGCGCTTTCTAACTCCCGGATTAAAGATGCTTGCATTGACCACGTAAAAAAAACAATACTATTGCAAACAGATTTCTTCCACAATAACACTGACGGCCGGTGGGTGTTACATTGGACACACTCACACACATGGTTCCGGATATGCGGTACTTACGGAGAATGGTTACATCAATCGGTCATATTAGACATTTGCCAAGAAAGTGGTAAAATTCTTAAATCCAAAACTGCCAAAATATACCAAATCGGTTGGATATTTCCTTAGTTAGGGTCATTTAAATTCCGTGGGTAAAAATGTTCCCTGTCGGCCTTTTATTTAATAACAAAAACTTAAGCGCACTACCCCCTTCATTATTTCACAACAGGATGATAAGTATCAACGAGATATGAGATGTCACACAGTTTCAATAGACTGATGATACCTTAATGAAATATCATGTTTTGAAATCAAAAAACGCAACGTTGTTCGCTGTTGGACATATAACGGTTAATGCTACCTGATAATTTGAAAAAAGTTCGAATCAAAAAATGTATCGCAATAAGTTGACGTCCAAGCATATAGGGGAGGATGGTTCAAAACGCACCGTATAAGCAACATCGTGAATAACTATGGAACGGAAGCTGAAATTTACGAATTAATTATTGAGTACGGTGCATTACGATGTTTTTGTTGTAGATTAAGTGTGATTTAAATTCAAAACGATGATTATTGATGTTTTTTATTAAATCTTTTCCAATTTGATCTCAGAACAACACCGGGGTAAAATGCCTGTTTAAATTGCTTAATATGCACCCCAAAATTAGGGTAAGACGCACCACAGCACTGGAATATGATGCATTATTGGGATAGCATGCACCACTTGTAAAAAGTAAAAATTCAGCTATAAAAAGATACTCATTAGAGGTGTAAAATTGAAACATATCGACACCTCCTCTTAGCTCTGTTTGGTAGTCAAGCAGCCTATGGGTATAGAATAAAGACGTTGCGCAAAACGTTATGATATGTTGCCAACTCCTCATCATATACACGCTTATAAAAAAGCACCCAAAGGTGCAGTTAGGTGTGGAAAGCACGTTGGGTATATTTGTGTTTATCTACCATTGGGTTCAAATTACTTACTTTTGGGTAGAATTTTACCAGAAGTAAGTTATTTATACCTAACGTTGGCTTCATACACCTCACCGCCCGCACTATGGGCGATTTCCATACAAGCAGGCGGACGAAAATATTTTGATCACTTTTTCTTGTTTTGTAGAGTTTTCTTTGGTTGATGTTATCAAAATATGTTGTTAATATACTTTTTTTAACATTTCGGGATTAACTTTTGAAAAGGGCTTAATTTTCCATTGATTTAAAAAAAATTATAATATCTTGAAAACGGATGTGACTAAAACTCCAATTTCAAAGGATAAATCATGATAATAATATTTCAATCTTTCTAAGGGAACATCCACAAATTCCGTCATATATTATGGGAGGGGGCTCAGAAATAGAAACGTACCATGTATTAGGTATGGCATAATATGCTACGAAGTAGGTCTGGAAATGATCAATATTATGCTACGTCATTTGTGGATGGTCCCAAACAGAGATATTGCCGTTTCACAGAAAAACTTAGCATGCATAGAATATTCAGAAAGAAGAAGAAGCAGCATCCGCAGCTGTTGCTTCCTTCAATGATTTGAATATTACCAAGCAAACTCGATGCATAGGTACAAGGTAATCGCTGAACAAAATAGCTGTGGTTGTCAGTGACGATTGTCAGTTTCGGATATTTGAATCTGACGCCTGATGCAATTTTTTCTCTGAAATGGCAATAATAAGAATTGATTTTCGGTCCAACCATCAATAACGTAATTTGTTTTTCGAAATTGTTCCATACTGCCTTCCCCTTGATTTTTACGAATAAACCTGATAAACGTTTCATGACGCCTAAGAAAACACAAGATCCCTTTATCCGTCTGCCCCAGCAAAATTAAGTGATGACTTCTTTGTATAGAACACGCAACAACAAAAAAATCATAATCTGCTTCAGATTATTTATTTACATAACGGTAGAAATACATATATATTTTTACAAAGCGAATATACAATAACAACTCCAATATTTTTTTTGTCGATTTGCATTAATCTGACTATGTTTCTGTTTCATCACAAACAAAATCCTCATCAACTTCATCAACAGCTTTCATAAGTTCCTCCAACGCATCGCAGTTATCGGTGTCGGATGTTGAACGTGTTTGAGAATCTTCAAAAATCATAAAACTTTTCACGATATCTGGATAATCTAGAACATTTTTTTCTGTCGTCTTTTCTCCATCCAAAGTCAGCTGATGAATGGGTCTGATTCATTCATGGCACGAATGAAGACATCATGTAAGTTGTCCAGCCTTGAGCGCTTTCTAGCATGATGGGTTCGGTATTTCTTTAACTGTTTGTGCTGGCTTTCTGCTGCCTCTTCTGCTAATATACCTAGCGGCGCTGGAGAATGCATAATAATTTCTCCGGCATGAGCGAGTACTTTATGCACAGTTGCAGGAATTTTATACCAATCGTACAATTCCAGTTGGAGTCGGTAGGTATCCTTGCAATACGAATCTATTTTTCGGGGTTTATTGGGTCTTGACAGTTGATAGCAATTAAAATATTTCTAAACCTCACAATCAATTCTTCGTCGATGTTCAGAATTCTGCTTAAAAGCTGAGGATTTGCCAATGTTCGTAGACAAACGTTACCTGTAGTACTTGTACCTGCACCACCAGATCTTGGTTGATCCACTCTGACTCAAAATGCTCATGAAGCTGTTTCGTTAGCAGTTTTTTTTCTTTGTTCGTATAATTCTTTAAATGGCTGTGAAATCTGCCATTTTTTAAAATCCATTCTATATGCAATATGCAAAAGGCATTCGAAAAATCGAATCCAAGCATGAAGCGGAGATATACCGTAATGTAGAGCATCTTCGTTTGTTAAAAATCCTTCTTCAAACTTTTCTTTACTGTTCATTACATTAGGCTTTGCTCCACAGATTGGGCAATTTTGCATTGATGAACTTCCTGTAATATACGTGAGGACTTTTCCATCATGTTAAGTACAAAATCAAAATCAACAAGAATTATTTTGTCATTTAAAAGCTCGACCTTCACTGGCGTCAATTCATTCATTTCTTTTTCAATGTCATTTTTTGTGGCAAGAATTACCTCCTTGCTCTCTTTGATAAATTCAAGGATGGTGGGACTACAAAATCGAATACTTTGAGGCAAAGCATTACACCACATAATCATTTTTCGATCATTATGCATGAATAATTGAATTGGAGTAAGTGTTGATGAAAATACATCAGAATCATTCTGACATCCTTCTGGCAGCTTCTGGTGGTACTGAGAATACCCGGTTGAGCCATTCATACCCCAACTACATAATAGAATTAGTTCAACACTATCCAGCTCGTTAGAATCCATGTACTCGTTCAGCTCTGCGTCGATTATTTTCACGATTCGATGCACTATATTGTCCAGAAGCGCCTGCAGTTTTACTCTAATTTTTGAAGCGGTTGCTTCGATGAACTCGTTGGGAGGTGCGCATTTCTTTTTTACTTCCCCGATGACGCCGTAAGGTGGAAATCGTGACGGTGATTCTCTGTGTATTAGTTCGTATTGGAATCGACTAAATCCAGCTTCGATGAAAAAACTAAAAGCTTCCTCGGGTGACATCATTCCACGTTGATCAGTTAATTGCGACAACATTTTTCTAGAATCTCCTCGATTTCTTAGAATAAGGCCGATGACTTTAAGTAAATTTATCTCTTTCCTTTTGTAAGCTGTCCTTCTCGCCATTATTAGAGCCTTTTCGATGCTGTATACTTTGGGATCCAAGCTTTCGTTGTCAATGACACGTCGTTTTCTTCTTTTGCTCAGGTCAGCAAAAGGTTTTGAGGGTCTCCCACGCTTTGCAGATGACGCCGAGGTTGAAGGAGCATCTTGTTCTTGTTCGATGAACTCCGCAATGCCGAAGTCTCCATTTATCCAATCCCGAGAATATGCCTCAAATCTTTCCTGTTTTCGTTGAGCTTCATTCCACTTTAGCTTGTATTTACACGCGGTCCTATAGAGTTTATCCTGGAGACGTTCACCTTTTTCCTCCGATATAGGATAGTTTTCACAAATAAATTTAAAAGCTCTTTCAACATTCGCATTATGCGTCAATTTAGAATCAAACAACGAAATTATAACTCTATTATCCATTTTTACACTTGCACTCAACCGTAGTTTATGGGATTTCAAATAATACACTGTCAGTATAAATACCACTCCTGGTAATAAATCGTACTCTAGGTACTTACCATGAGCCTCAAACATTGAGTACCTAAGCGAGTCGATGGCAGCAAGGTCCACATACACGTAGGTACGAATTAACAAATTTACGAAAATTAATAAAGCAACACCAGCAAAAATTCAGAAAACACATTATTCAAAAACAAGACAAAATAACAAAAAGAACGTAAACTTTAAACTTACATTGGAAAACATGTTAACATGAAGAAGCCCTTGTATGCGATGATAATAATACCGATTTTATTATTTATAACCAATTATAGCAGAAACTGTTTTAAACATATTTTTATTAATTTTAAATTAAAAAAAAGTTCAGCCCTTTTCAAAAAATGGTCGAAATTTTTTGTAAAGTGTTAATTTATAACTTATTTTGGTTAAACCATCGCCAGAAATTACCAAAATCGCCCAAAAAAGTAAATACGTTTTCATCAACCTAAAATAATGGAATTGCACCAAAGTGGTCATATTTTTAAACCGCCTGATTTCAAAATGGCGCAAGTTTGCGCAGAGTTTTCCTTCGTAATTTGTTATTATACATCCCACACTTGATTCGGAGCTGCTGGGTTATGCGGGGATATGCGGGGAAAAAAAGTTGTTGATCAACAAATTTGAAATTTCTAATTTTTTAATGTTTTTTCTTCTCTTAAAGATTTTTTTGATTTTATTTCTGAATGACAACCTATCGTATTATTTTTTTTTAAAGCTAGTTTTGTTACCTTTTCAATCAGTATAGTGAGCTAGGGGTTATCTCATAAAAACAGGTCAACATTTAACTTGAGATAAAGCGTATTTTTTCGGCAAAAAGTACGTTTTTTCGCTAACTTACAACTTTGACATCTAATATCTCAGGAATGAAAAGTGCTAGAGGCTTGAAACTTTGAAGTTTTCTTAATTCATATGTTTACTTTTGATAAAAAAAATGAAAAAAAGTTTTGGTGAAGGTCACTTTTCCGATTTTCATCCGCATGATATCTTAAAGTGCAAAGTTGCGATAACTATTAAAACATATTCAGTGAATATTCTGAAACGTCTACCGACATTATTGGATAAGTTTGTTAGTTTTATGGCATTCAAGATGTAGGTCTTGCAATTTTAACAGTATTTTTTGATAGTCCATAATATACAAAATTAAGTTAGTATGTTTGACATGGTTATCCCAAGATTATCTCATAATGTCTGTTTGTCTACCATGGCATTAATTGAATATGTTTGAATATATATATATCATAACATTGTACAGCGGACAAAGCTAAAAAAAGCAACGTTTGCTGACGACAATGAAACACGTTTTTGCATTAATTTATTCCACAGCCATTTTCAATAGAATATCGTTCAATTGCTTAATCTGCCTACACAATGCTCGTTGAAACACACAAACAACCATACATTCAATAGATGCCACCTCAGCAAAACAAACTTTTCCCGTTACGGTCTTCAGAGAAATTGTTTCTCGTCATTAGAACTATATGTTCTCTGAAGTCCTGAGCTGATTTAGACGTAGTGAACCAGATCTACAATGTAATTAGTGAAGGCAAGTAATTTTCCCAACATTTGAGGCTGAATTCCCATGTAAGCTCAAATCCTAGAGCATCCGCTAAGGTTTCAATCAAACCAGCTGAAACTTTTCGAGAGTGTTTTTCTTATATAAACATGATTTCAATTACTCCAACGCATCAAAATATAATATTACCACCCTTTCAGTGGTATGCGCTGGACAATTGGCATCAAACGACTTCAACGCCTCCAAGTTAACTAAAAGCGACGAACCAATTTTTCAAACCTAACCACACATTCGCTGCGTCCCAATATCCATCCAGTGCGAATCGAATCAAACGCGTACCTGACGCTTACCAAACGGGGCCGAACAACTTCCACCAGAATCTCGCATTACCAGTGTAATTAGGCGTTAAAACATCAATTCTTGTCAAACATTGTGCAAACCGTGCTGCACACCGCATAAAGGAAACCTACCACACGGTGCGATCGGGAGAACATGTTCATTTATGCACAGAAAACATCTAATTATTCATTTATGCAAATCCGATTTTTCTACACAAGCGCATTCCGTTTTCCTCTCAATTGCGCCCCGACACATGCAGTGGATTCTATGGCTTACGTTTCCTTTTTTCTTTTTTTTCTTATAAATACGTCTTAACTTCGAGGCTCGAGTGCCCACGCG